>JAANDG010000200.1:0-232420 GCA_036852015.1 Pelodera strongyloides
TTGGGGTGCTCCCTTGTTCAACTCCGAGAACCGCGTCTTCTCGGGGAATTGGCATTGGAGCAGCTTCAGGTTTTGGCATTGTTTGAGGGTGAACTTTGTATTTGTTTGAGCTTAGAAATATGTTGAGACTTGGGGTGCTCCCTTGTTCAACTCCGAGAACCGCGTCTTCTCGGGGAATTGGCATTGGAGCAGCTTCAGGTGTTGGCATTGTTTGAGGGTGAAACGTTGACCGTCGAGATCCATCTGAGATTTAGTTATTATGTTTTGGGTTTAGTTAGAAGTAGGACAGAGAGCGAGAGTACTTTGCCGTTGTTGTTCTGCTATTCTTTGCTTTCATTGACTTCGTTGGACGATGAGGCTTCGATGCATCTTCTCGACGTAAGATCCCATCCCGTTTGTCGCCAATGAGGAATCCCATCTGCTGCTGCATAGATTTGGTTAGTGTGCACCATTATTGATTTTATGAAAATTTGTTTGCAACACTGAGTGAGGGTGAACTTTGTATTTGTCTTTGAGCTTAGAAATATGTTGAGACTTGGGGTGCTCCCTTGTTCAACTCCGAGAACCGCGTCTTCTCGGGGAATTGGCATTGGAGCAGCTTCAGGTTTTGGCATTGTTTGAGGGTGAACGTTGACCGTCGAGATCCATCTGAGATTTAGTTATTATGTTTTGGGTTTAGTTAGAAGTAGGACAGAGAGCGAGAGTACTTTGCCGTTGTTGTTCTGCTATTCTTTGCTTTCATTGACTTCGTTGGACGATGAGGCTTCGATGCATCTTCTCGACGTAAGATCCCATCCCGTTTGTCGCCAATGAGGAATCCCATCTGCTGCTGCATAGATTTGGTTAGTGTGCACCATTATTTGATTTTATGAAATTTTTTTGCAACACTGAGTGAAGGGTGAACTTTGTATTTGTCTGAGCTTAGAAATATGTTGAGACTTGGGGTGCTCCCTTGTTCAACTCCGAGAACCGCGTCTTCTCGGGGAATTGGCATTGGAGCAGCTTCAGGTTTTGGCATTGTTTGAGGGTGAACTTTGTATTTGTTTGAGCTTAGAAATATGTTGAGACTTGGGGTGCTCCCTTGTTCAACTCCGAGAACCGCGTCTTCTCGGGGAATTGGCATTGGAGCAGCTTCAGGTGTTGGCATTGTTTGAGGGTGAACGTTGACCGTCGAGATCCATCTGAGATTTAGTTATTATGTTTTGGGTTTAGTTAGAAGTAGGACAGAGAGCGAGAGTACTTTGCCGTTGTTGTTCTGCTATTCTTTGCTTTCATTGACTTCGTTGGACGATGAGGCTTCGATGCATCTTCTCGACGTAAGATCCCATCCCGTTTGTCGCCAATGAGGAATCCCATCTGCTGCTGCATAGATTTGGTTAGTGTGCACCATTATTTGATTTTATGAAAATTTGTTTGCAACACTGAGTGAGGGGTGAATTTTGTATTTGTCTGAGCTTAGAAATATGTTGAGACTTGGGGTGCTCCCTTGTTCAACTCCGAGAACCGCGTCTTCTCGGGGAATTGGCATTGGAGCAGCTTCAGGTTTTGGCATTGTTTGAGCTTAGAAATATGTTGAGACTTGGGGTGCTCCCTTGTTCAACTCCGAGAACCGCGTCTTCTCGGGGAATTGGCATTGGAGCAGCTTCAGGTTTTGGCATTGTTTGAGCTTTGTTTGTTTGAGAAATATGTTGAGACTTGGGGTGCTCCCTTGTTCAACTCCGAGAACCGCGTCTTCTCGGGGAATTGGCATTGGAGCAGCTTCAGGTTTTGGCATTGTTTGAGGGTGAACTTTGTATTTGTTTGAGCTTAGAAATATGTTGAGACTTGGGGTGCTCCCTTGTTCAACTCCGAGAACCGCGTCTTCTCGGGGAATTGGCATTGGAGCAGCTTCAGGTTTTGGCATTGTTTGAGGGTGAACTTTGTATTTGTTTGAGCTTAGAAATATGTTGAGACTTGGGGTGCTCCCTTGTTCAACTCCGAGAACCGCGTCTTCTCGGGGAATTGGCATTGGAGCAGCTTCAGGTTTTGGCATTGTTTGAGGGTGAACGTTGACCGTCGAGATCCATCTGAGATTTAGTTATTATGTTTTGGGTTTAGTTAGAAGTAGGACAGAGAGCGAGAGTACTTTGCCGTTGTTGTTCTGCTATTCTTTGCTTTCATTGACTTCGTTGGACGATGAGGCTTCGATGCATCTTCTCGACGTAAGATCCCATCCCGTTTGTCGCCAATGAGGAATCCCATCTGCTGCTGCATAGATTTGGTTAGTGTGCACCATTATTTGATTTTATGAAAATTTGTTTGCAACACTGAGTGAGGGGTGAATTTTGTATTTGTCTGAGCTTAGAAATATGTTGAGACTTGGGGTGCTCCCTTGTTCAACTCCGAGAACCGCGTCTTCTCGGGGAATTGGCATTGGAGCAGCTTCAGGTTTTGGCATTGTTTGAGGGTGAACTTTGTATTTGTTTGAGCTTAGAAATATGTTGAGACTTGGGGTGCTCCCTTGTTCAACTCCGAGAACCGCGTCTTCTCGGGGAATTGGCATTGGAGCAGCTTCAGGTTTTGGCATTGTTTGAGGGTGAACGTTGACCGTCGAGATCCATCTGAGATTTAGTTATTATGTTTTGGGTTTAGTTAGAAGTAGGACAGAGAGCGAGAGTACTTTGCCGTTGTTGTTCTGCTATTCTTTGCTTTCATTGACTTCGTTGGACGATGAGGCTTCGATGCATCTTCTCGACGTAAGATCCCATCCCGTTTGTCGCCAATGAGGAATCCCATCTGCTGCTGCATAGATTTGGTTAGTGTGCACCATTATTTGATTTTATGAAAATTAGTTTGCAACACTGAGTGAGGGGGTGAATTTTGTATTTGTTTGAGCTTAGAAATATGTTGAGACTTGGGGTGCTCCCTTGTTCAACTCCGAGAACCGCGTCTTCTCGGGGAATTGGCATTGGAGCAGCTTCAGGTTTTGGCATTGTTTGAGGGTGAACGTTGACCGTCGAGATCCATCTGAGATTTAGTTATTATGTTTTGGGTTTAGTTAGAAGTAGGACAGAGAGCGAGAGTACTTTGCCGTTGTTGTTCTGCTATTCTTTGCTTTCATTGACTTCGTTGGACGATGAGGCTTCGATGCATCTTCTCGACGTAAGATCCCATCCCGTTTGTCGCCAATGAGGAATCCCATCTGCTGCTGCATAGATTTGGTTAGTGTGCACCATTATTTGATTTTATGAAAATTTGTTTGCAACACTGAGTGAGGGGTGAACTTTTGTATTTGTCTGAGCTTAGAAATATGTTGAGACTTGGGGTGCTCCCTTGTTCAACTCCGAGAACCGCGTCTTCTCGGGGAATTGGCATTGGAGCAGCTTCAGGTTTTGGCATTGTTTGAGGGTGAACTTTGTATTTGTTTGAGCTTAGAAATATGTTGAGACTTGGGGTGCTCCCTTGTTCAACTCCGAGAACCGCGTCTTCTCGGGGAATTGGCATTGGAGCAGCTTCAGGTTTTGGCATTGTTTGAGGGTGAACGTTGACCGTCGAGATCCATCTGAGATTTAGTTATTATGTTTTGGGTTTAGTTAGAAGTAGGACAGAGAGCGAGAGTACTTTGCCGTTGTTGTTCTGCTATTCTTTGCTTTCATTGACTTCGTTGGACGATGAGGCTTCGATGCATCTTCTCGACGTAAGATCCCATCCCGTTTGTCGCCAATGAGGAATCCCATCTGCTGCTGCATAGATTTGGTTAGTGTGCACCATTATTTGATTTTATGAAAATTTGTTTGCAACACTGAGTGAGGGGTGAATTTTGTATTTGTCTGAGCTTAGAAATATGTTGAGACTTGGGGTGCTCCCTTGTTCAACTCCGAGAACCGCGTCTTCTCGGGGAATTGGCATTGGAGCAGCTTCAGGTTTTGGCATTGTTTGAGCTTGAATATGTATTTGAGACTTGGGGTGCTCCCTTGTTCAACTCCGAGAACCGCGTCTTCTCGGGGAATTGGCATTGGAGCAGCTTCAGGTTTTGGCATTGTTTGAGGGTGAACTTTGTATTTGTTTGAGCTTAGAAATATGTTGAGACTTGGGGTGCTCCCTTGTTCAACTCCGAGAACCGCGTCTTCTCGGGGAATTGGCATTGGAGCAGCTTCAGGTTTTGGCATTGTTTGAGGGTGAACTTTGTATTTGTTTGAGCTTAGAAATATGTTGAGACTTGGGGTGCTCCCTTGTTCAACTCCGAGAACCGCGTCTTCTCGGGGAATTGGCATTGGAGCAGCTTCAGGTTTTGGCATTGTTTGAGGGTGAACGTTGACCGTCGAGATCCATCTGAGATTTAGTTATTATGTTTTGGGTTTAGTTAGAAGTAGGACAGAGAGCGAGAGTACTTTGCCGTTGTTGTTCTGCTATTCTTTGCTTTCATTGACTTCGTTGGACGATGAGGCTTCGATGCATCTTCTCGACGTAAGATCCCATCCCGTTTGTCGCCAATGAGGAATCCCATCTGCTGCTGCATAGATTTGGTTAGTGTGCACCATTATTTGATTTTATGAAAATTTGTTTGCAACACTGAGTGAGGGGTGAATTTTGTATTTGTTTGAGCTTAGAAATATGTTGAGACTTGGGGTGCTCCCTTGTTCAACTCCGAGAACCGCGTCTTCTCGGGGAATTGGCATTGGAGCAGCTTCAGGTTTTGGCATTGTTTGAGGGTGAACGTTGACCGTCGAGATCCATCTGAGATTTAGTTATTATGTTTTGGTTTTGGTTAGTTAGAAGTAGGACAGAGAGCGAGAGTACTTTGCCGTTGTTGTTCTGCTATTCTTTGCTTTCATTGACTTCGTTGGACGATGAGGCTTCGATGCATCTTCTCGACGTAAGATCCCATCCCGTTTGTCGCCAATGAGGAATCCCATCTGCTGCTGCATAGATTTGGTTAGTGTGCACCATTATTTGATTTTATGAAAATTTGTTTGCAACACTGAGTGAGGGGTGAACTTTGTATTTGTCTGAGCTTAGAAATATGTTGAGACTTGGGGTGCTCCCTTGTTCAACTCCGAGAACCGCGTCTTCTCGGGGAATTGGCATTGGAGCAGCTTCAGGTTTTGGCATTGTTTGAGGGTGAACTTTGTATTTGTTTGAGCTTAGAAATATGTTGAGACTTGGGGTGCTCCCTTGTTCAACTCCGAGAACCGCGTCTTCTCGGGGAATTGGCATTGGAGCAGCTTCAGGTTTTGGCATTGTTTGAGGGTGAACGTTGACCGTCGAGATCCATCTGAGATTTAGTTATTATGTTTTGGGTTTAGTTAGAAGTAGGAAGTAGAGAGAGCGAGAGTACTTTGCCGTTGTTGTTCTGCTATTCTTTGCTTTCATTGACTTCGTTGGACGATGAGGCTTCGATGCATCTTCTCGACGTAAGATCCCATCCCGTTTGTCGCCAATGAGGAATCCCATCTGCTGCTGCATAGATTTGGTTAGTGTGCACCATTATTTGATTTTATGAAAATTTGTTTGCAACACTGAGTGAGGGGTGAATTTTGTATTTGTCTGAGCTTAGAAATATGTTGAGACTTGGGGTGCTCCCTTGTTCAACTCCGAGAACCGCGTCTTCTCGGGGAATTGGCATTGGAGCAGCTTCAGGTTTTGGCATTGTTTGAGCTTAGAAATATGTTGAGACTTGGGGTGCTCCCTTGTTCAACTCCGAGAACCGCGTCTTCTCGGGGAATTGGCATTGGAGCAGCTTCAGGTTTTGGCATTGTTTGAGGGTGAACTTTGTATTGTTTGAGCTTAGAAATATGTTGAGACTTGGGGTGCTCCCTTGTTCAACTCCGAGAACCGCGTCTTCTCGGGGAATTGGCATTGGAGCAGCTTCAGGTTTTGGCATTGTTTGAGGGTGAACTTTGTATTTGTTTGAGCTTAGAAATATGTTGAGACTTGGGGTGCTCCCTTGTTCAACTCCGAGAACCGCGTCTTCTCGGGGAATTGGCATTGGAGCAGCTTCAGGTTTGGCATTGTTTGAGGGTGAACGTTGACCGTCGAGATCCATCTGAGATTTAGTTATTATGTTTTGGGTTTAGTTAGAAGTAGGACAGAGAGCGAGAGTACTTTGCCGTTGTTGTTCTGCTATTCTTTGCTTTCATTGACTTCGTTGGACGATGAGGCTTCGATGCATCTTCTCGACGTAAGATCCCATCCCGTTTGTCGCCAATGAGGAATCCCATCTGCTGCTGCATAGATTTGGTTAGTGTGCACCATTATTTGATTTTATGAAAATTTGTTTGCAACACTGAGTGAGGGGTGAATTTTGTATTTGTCTGAGCTTAGAAATATGTTGAGACTTGGGGTGCTCCCTTGTTCAACTCCGAGAACCGCGTCTTCTCGGGGAATTGGCATTGGAGCAGCTTCAGGTTTTGGCATTGTTTGAGCTTAGAAATATGTTGAGACTTGGGGTGCTCCCTTGTTCAACTCCGAGAACCGCGTCTTCTCGGGGAATTGGCATTGGAGCAGCTTCAGGTTTTGGCATTGTTTGAGGGTGAACTTTGTATTTGTTTGAGCTTAGAAATATGTTGAGACTTGGGGTGCTCCCTTGTTCAACTCCGAGAACCGCGTCTTCTCGGGGAATTGGCATTGGAGCAGCTTCAGGTTTTGGCATTGTTTGAGGGTGAACTTTGTATTTGTTTGAGCTTAGAAATATGTTGAGACTTGGGGTGCTCCCTTGTTCAACTCCGAGAACCGCGTCTTCTCGGGGAATTGGCATTGGAGCAGCTTCAGGTTTTGGCATTGTTTGAGGGTGAACGTTGACCGTCGAGATCCATCTGAGATTTAGTTATTATGTTTTGGGTTTAGTTAGAAGTAGGACAGAGAGCGAGAGTACTTTGCCGTTGTTGTTCTGCTATTCTTTGCTTTCATTGACTTCGTTGGACGATGAGGCTTCGATGCATCTTCTCGACGTAAGATCCCATCCCGTTTGTCGCCAATGAGGAATCCCATCTGCTGCTGCATAGATTTGGTTAGTGTGCACCATTATTTGATTTTATGAAAATTTGTTTGCAACACTGAGTGAGGGGTGAACTTTGTATTTGTCTGAGCTTAGAAATATGTTGAGACTTGGGGTGCTCCCTTGTTCAACTCCGAGAACCGCGTCTTCTCGGGGAATTGGCATTGGAGCAGCTTCAGGTTTTGGCATGTTTGTTTTGAGCTTAGAAATATGTTGAGACTTGGGGTGCTCCCTTGTTCAACTCCGAGAACCGCGTCTTCTCGGGGAATTGGCATTGGAGCAGCTTCAGGTTTTGGCATTGTTTGAGCTTAGAAATATGTTGAGACTTGGGGTGCTCCCTTGTTCAACTCCGAGAACCGCGTCTTCTCGGGGAATTGGCATTGGAGCAGCTTCAGGTTTTGGCATTGTTTGAGGGTGAACTTTGTATTTGTTTGAGCTTAGAAATATGTTGAGACTTGGGGTGCTCCCTTGTTCAACTCCGAGAACCGCGTCTTCTCGGGGAATTGGCATTGGAGCAGCTTCAGGTTTTGGCATTGTTTGAGGGTGAACTTTGTATTTGTTTGAGCTTAGAAATATGTTGAGACTTGGGGTGCTCCCTTGTTCAACTCCGAGAACCGCGTCTTCTCGGGGAATTGGCATTGGAGCAGCTTCAGGTGTTGGCATTGTTTGAGGGTGAACGTTGACCGTCGAGATCCATCTGAGATTTAGTTATTATGTTTTGGGTTTAGTTAGAAGTAGGATAGAGAGCGAGAGTACTTTGCCGTTGTTGTTCTGCTATTCTTTGCTTTCATTGACTTCGTTGGACGATGAGGCTTCGATGCATCTTCTCGACGTAAGATCCCATCCCGTTTGTCGCCAATGAGGAATCCCATCTGCTGCTGCATAGATTTGGTTAGTGTGCACCATTATTTGATTTTATGAAAATTTGTTTGCAACACTGAGTGAGGGGTGAATTTTGTATTTGTCTGAGCTTAGAAATATGTTGAGACTTGGGGTGCTCCCTTGTTCAACTCCGAGAACCGCGTCTTCTCGGGGAATTGGCATTGGAGCAGCTTCAGGTTTTGGCATTGTTTGAGCTTAGAAATATGTTGAGACTTGGGGTGCTCCCTTGTTCAACTCCGAGAACCGCGTCTTCTCGGGGAATTGGCATTGGAGCAGCTTCAGGTTTTGGCATTGTTTGAGGGTGAACTTTGTATTTGTTTGAGCTTAGAAATATGTTGAGACTTGGGGTGCTCCCTTGTTCAACTCCGAGAACCGCGTCTTCTCGGGGAATTGGCATTGGAGCAGCTTCAGGTTTTGGCATTGTTTGAGGGTGAACTTTGTATTTGTTTGAGCTTAGAAATATGTTGAGACTTGGGGTGCTCCCTTGTTCAACTCCGAGAACCGCGTCTTCTCGGGGAATTGGCATTGGAGCAGCTTCAGGTGTTGGCATTGTTTGAGGGTGAACGTTGACCGTCGAGATCCATCTGAGATTTAGTTATTATGTTTTGGGTTTAGTTAGAAGTAGGACAGAGAGCGAGAGTACTTTGCCGTTGTTGTTCTGCTATTCTTTGCTTTCATTGACTTCGTTGGACGATGAGGCTTCGATGCATCTTCTCGACGTAAGATCCCATCCCGTTTGTCGCCAATGAGGAATCCCATCTGCTGCTGCATAGATTTGGTTAGTGTGCACCATTATTTGATTTTATGAAAATTTGTTTGCAACACTGAGTGAGGGGTGAATTTTGTATTTGTCTGAGCTTAGAAATATGTTGAGACTTGGGGTGCTCCCTTGTTCAACTCCGAGAACCGCGTCTTCTCGGGGAATTGGCATTGGAGCAGCTTCAGGTTTTTGTTGGCATTGTTTGAGCTTAGAAATATGTTGAGACTTGGGGTGCTCCCTTGTTCAACTCCGAGAACCGCGTCTTCTCGGGGAATTGGCATTGGAGCAGCTTCAGGTTTTGGCATTGTTTGAGCTTAGAAATATGTTGAGACTTGGGGTGCTCCCTTGTTCAACTCCGAGAACCGCGTCTTCTCGGGGAATTGGCATTGGAGCAGCTTCAGGTTTTGGCATTGTTTGAGCTTAGAAATATGTTGAGACTTGGGGTGCTCCCTTGTTCAACTCCGAGAACCGCGTCTTCTCGGGGAATTGGCATTGGAGCAGCTTCAGGTTTGGCATTGTTTGAGGGTGAACTTTGTATTTGTTTGAGCTTAGAAATATGTTGAGACTTGGGGTGCTCCCTTGTTCAACTCCGAGAACCGCGTCTTCTCGGGGAATTGGCATTGGAGCAGCTTCAGGTTTTGGCATTGTTTGAGGGTGAACTTTGTATTTGTTTGAGCTTAGAAATATGTTGAGACTTGGGGTGCTCCCTTGTTCAACTCCGAGAACCGCGTCTTCTCGGGGAATTGGCATTGGAGCAGCTTCAGGTTTTGGCATTGTTTGAGGGTGAACGTTGACCGTCGAGATCCATCTGAGATTTAGTTATTATGTTTTGGGTTTAGTTAGAAGTAGGACAGAGAGCGAGAGTACTTTGCCGTTGTTGTTCTGCTATTCTTTACTTTCTTTCATTGACTTCGTTGGACGATGAGGCTTCGATGCATCTTCTCGACGTAAGATCCCATCCCGTTTGTCGCCAATGAGGAATCCCATCTGCTGCTGCATAGATTTGGTTAGTGTGCACCATTATTTGATTTTATGAAAATTTGTTTGCAACACTGAGTGAAGGGTGAACTTTGTATTTGTCTGAGCTTAGAAATATGTTGAGACTTGGGGTGCTCCCTTGTTCAACTCCGAGAGAACCGCGTCTTCTCGGGGAATTGGCATTGGAGCAGCTTCAGGTTTTGGCATTGTTTGAGGGTGAACTTTGTATTTGTTTGAGCTTAGAAATATGTTGAGACTTGGGGTGCTCCCTTGTTCAACTCCGAGAACCGCGTCTTCTCGGGGAATTGGCATTGGAGCAGCTTCAGGTTTTGGCATTGTTTGGGTGTTTTTTTTTTTTTTTTTGAATATGTTGAGACTTGGGGTGCTCCCTTGTTCAACTCCGAGAACCGCGTCTTCTCGGGGAATTGGCATTGGAGCAGCTTCAGGTTTTGGCATTGTTTGAGGGTGAACTTTGTATTTGTTTGAGCTTAGAAATATGTTGAGACTTGGGGTGCTCCCTTGTTCAACTCCGAGAACCGCGTCTTCTCGGGGAATTGGCATTGGAGCAGCTTCAGGTTTTGGCATTGTTTGAGGGTGAACTTTGTATTTGTTTGAGCTTAGAAATATGTTGAGACTTGGGGTGCTCCCTTGTTCAACTCCGAGAACCGCGTCTTCTCGGGGAATTGGCATTGGAGCAGCTTCAGGTTTTGGCATTGTTTGAGGGTGAACGTTGACCGTCGAGATCCATCTGAGATTTAGTTATTATGTTTTGGGTTTAGATAGAAGTAGGATAGAGAGCGAGAGTACTTTGCCGTTGTTGTTCTGCTATTCTTTGCTTTCATTGACTTCGTTGGACGATGAGGCTTCGATGCATCTTCTCGACGTAAGATCCCATCCCGTTTGTCGCCAATGAGGAATCCCATCTGCTGCTGCATAGATTTGGTTAGTGTGCACCATTATTTGATTTTATGAAAATTTGTTTGCAACACTGAGGGAAGGGTGAACTTTGTATTTGTCTGAGCTTAGAAATATGTTGAGACTTGGGGTGCTCCCTTGTTCAACTCCGAGAACCGCGTCTTCTCGGGGAATTGGCATTGGAGCAGCTTCAGGTTTTGGCATTGTTTGAGGGTGAACTTTGTATTTGTTTGAGCTTAGAAATATGTTGAGACTAGGGGTGCTCGCTTACGTCGAGAAGATGCTTCGAAGCCTCATCGTCCAACGAAGTCAATGAAAGCAAATAATAGCAGAACAACAACGGCAAAGTATTCTCGCTCTCTATCCTACTTCTATCTAAACCCAAAACATAATAACTAAATCTCAGATGGATCTCGACGGTCGACGTTCACCCTCAAACAATGCCAAAACCTGAAGCTGCTCCAATGCCAATTCCCCGAGAAGAAGAACGACAGGCCAATAAATTGCAGGTAAGTAGCGAGCACGGTGGAACGTGGAATGCTATATCGAAGCATGGTTTCCCTCGTATTTTTGTGCCGATGATAAGTTCGGTGATAGTTTGCAAAGAATGAAAGAATACATTCAATGCATTGAGATTGTGAATTTCATTCTCGTAATTTAGCGTGGTAACCGTCGCGACTAGCAAGGAATGGGCGGTGCCGGAGCCGGAGGTCTGACGATGAGCGAAGAGTAAGGTAAGATAGCAAGGAGATGGTCTCGTGGATGAAGGTACTATTCTTTTGTTGATTTGTTATCGTAAATGACATGGTCCCGCAGCGATTTTGGATCTAGTATAGATCTATTTCAAAATAGTAGGGATCTATTTCAGATAGTACGGGTCTGATATACTTTCGCTGCAGGACCATGCCAAGTGTGCGATTCTCATGGGTTACGGTTACGGTAGGCAGCAGACATGCATGTAAAATCACTTGAACATGGACGGGTATTTGATATTTTCACAGGCGCGATTCGCGGATGGAAACCCCATGATAGTGGCGTGATCGTGTTAGAATAATCTGGAATCTAACTTCGATTTTTATACTTACTACATAGTCTAGTAACTGCGATTTCACATTAGTTATTTTTCAATTCTTTTTAGATTCGTTCTTGAAGGAAATTTGGTATCGAGTGGATTTTGCGTCCGCTTTCGCAGCAGGTATGTTTTTGCTACTGTGCAATTATGCGTTTCCCACTGTCACTGTCGAAGTCTGAACTCTTATGATAGAGAGATCTCAGCTGTTATTAATGTGTATCCTAAAATTGCGGCTGTTTGTTTATTGTGATATTCAAATCGTGAATTCTAGGTGGAAGATCTGAAACCAATCCTACGGGCTGTTGTGGACAATGATGTTATTTTCTTTCTCCGAATGAGGATACTCCCGACGTTTTATCGCCTGTTTGCCCATCCTTTCAAACGTGGTTATTCCTTCATTCCTTGCACTCTCCTTCATTTTTCTGTGTTTTTCTGTATTGTTGTGCCTAGGAGTTTCTTTATTTCTAATTGTTTTCGCATCCATTTCTCAGTTTATTGCTTTGTTACATGATTACTCGGCAGCTCATTCACCCTCTCTCGATCCCTTAGATAGATCATTCGTTTATTTGTTCGTTTACAATTACACTCGTCCTTCTTACCTATTCCTGCTTGTTAGTTTTGACCGGTATAGCTTATTATTCACCTTCATTTTTGTTAATGTTGACCGGTATAGCATACTATTGACTTTTATTATGTTCTTCTATGTCATTGTTATAGCCGCAATAAACGTTTTTTATACATTTTTTGATCACTGTCAGGTTACGGTATTTATGTGTGAAATGTTTTTTGACCCAGTGCTGACCCGACGAGCTAGTGTGCCGACCCGACGCTGACCCCAAAGAATGATGTGCCGACCCGACGTTGACCCCAAAGAGTCGGTATGCTGACACGACGTTGACCCGCTTTAACTTTTACTGACACGGGAAATGACGCGTCGGCATTTTGCTATTTGGGGTCGGCACTCCAGGTCGGAGAGGAACATAGTAGACCCCTTTTAGCATAACTGCATAATAATGCTGATATTTCAGACGCGTTTCAAAAACCGGCTGGTATTTCGCTTTAAAGGACTTGACCACCGGTATTATGGTCATATTACCATGTGTGTGGTAGCGATGAAAAATGCTACCCATATTCATTCCTAATGTAATTCGTCAGCTGAAAAACACTAAAACAAGTTTGGAGTAAAGCGCAATAAGCGCATTATTTTAAGCTCCGACTTTATTTATTTGGTGAATAAAAATACGTGAGGAGTGATGTGACGACGGCCACAGGCCGCAGGCGGCAGGCCATCGCCGGGCCGCGGGCCGCGTTTAGGACCCGCATGTTTTCCAATATATTTTTTGTTTGGCGAATGCATGCATGCATGGGAACAAAATCATCCCTGAAGCCTTTTCCGATTGCGAAATATTTGTTGGCTTTTGTCGGATATGAACTTTGTTCGATCTGGCTTCACACAGTTGTTCCGTGTACGCGGACAACAGGTTAGCTAGTCTTTGTAGATTTTCGGACATTTCTGTTTTTTTTTATTCAAGGCAACGTTTACGGTCTACGTGGTTTTTTTTGACATTATGACAAAGTACGCGTCAATTTAATAAATCCTCCTCGTCCTTCTGTAGGGAAGACGTTCTGTTACCTCCATCGTATGATTCATTTTGACAGTTCTGTATGATATCTTATTCTTCTTCTTTCCAGCCATTCGAGAGAATAATGTGCGAGGTCAGTGGCAGCGTTGCTCCCAAACTAAACGGAATTGAGACCGGGTCAGTAATATGTGATGTTGTGCTTGAATGGTCGCATCGCAGTGACATCAGCAGGCAGATAAATGTTTAAAAGTTTATATGTCTTCCGGTTTGCACCATTCTTTTTCGTATTTTCATAACGGTCCTATTTTGCAGAACCTTTGTCTTTGAGACAATTTCATTGCGATGGCCAAAGATTTTGGGGAAAATCATTGATCATTTCCACCGGCATCGCAGAACTTTTTTGGAGAAGCACGGTCAGGTATGACTTCGAGGGATTTGTGTGCAGACAACTCGCACCATAAAGTGAGGGTGTCCGAGACATGAATTGTCAGAAATGGACTTGAGCACGTGAATCGTTAGCTATGTTCTCTGTATTGTTCTTTTGCTAACAAATGAAGGTTTTCTCGATAGAAGTGTAGAACACTACCCCATTTTGCAAATATACTACCCCAAAATAAAATATACTACCACGTGGGAAAATACTACCCCTGCAATGCGCCACCCCGGAAAATATACTACCCCATTGTAGAATACTACCCCCAACTTATTTTACATGACTACCCCGAACTTATTTTACATGACTACCCCCAACTTATTTTACATGACTACCCCACTTATTTAACATGACTACCCCCACCTATTTTGCATGACGACCCCAACGTATTTTACATGACTACCCACTTATTTACATGGCTACCCCACCTATTATGACTACCCCATGACTACCCCACCTATTACACATGACTACCCCATTTATTTTACATGACTTCCCCACTTATTTTACATGACTACCCCACTTATTTTGCCTAGCTACCCCATCTATTTTACATGACTACCCCACCTATTTTACATGACTACCACATCTGCTTTATGTTGGGGTAGGGGTAGTATTGTGCAAACATTTTCCTGGGGTAGTATTCTACCGAAATAGGGGTAGTATTTTTCCAACTGATGGTAGTATTTTTCGAAAATGGGGTAGTGTTGTAAATGTTTACCTGAGCGGACTACTTGGCTACCCCCATTTTACATGACTACCCCATTTTTGGGAATATGCTGCTCCTTTTAGGGATTTTACTACCCCATCACCATCACCTGGGATAGTTTTCGTAACTGGGGATAGTATTTTTACATTTTTGGGGTAGTATTTGTGCAGAATATTTTTCTAAAAAAATACTACCCCTTTGTTGTGGGGTAGTATATTCCCGATTTCGGTAGTATTCTACATTTTTACCGGTTTTCTCATTGTGTTCCTTTCTGTAGGCGGCCGATGCGGATGTGAAAAGCGTCATTCACGACCTATCCGAACTCACATACAAGTTGACGACCAATAAACCACTCGAACTTCTCCACGACGATTTTCACGACGTTGATCACTGGAACACTTGTCTAGAAAATATACGCAAAGAGGTGAGTTGGTATATTGTTATTTTTTCAATGAATGTACTCAATTGCTATCCCTGACCTAACATCTGAAACCAAAAACCTTAATGCTGCGGGAAGGTATACAAACCTAGTTCTAGTTCGTTCCTTGAACCTGTTTATTGGTGTATCTGTCCGTATAATTTATTGTTGCTTCCCCGTTTCACTTATCATGCGCCACTCAGGAATTGTTGTGCTTAAACTGATAATTCGTACATGGTTAGCTGCCGCGTTTCCGTGTATTAAAAATAAAAATAATTTTTTTTGATTAAAGTAGAAAAGCATAAAGAGTCATTTAATATAACAATGTATACATGTAGAAACGCACAACGATTTGGGTTCGTTGATCTGATTTTTATATCTTTGCATTTCAGCAACCCGATGCATTCATATGGACTCACGTGGATTGGTTGTTCGCTGAGTGTTATCTGTACCGGAGAATCTTTGGATGTTTACAGAGGACGAAATTCCTCAAGAAATACGATTGTTTCGCCGACCAGAAGAATGAAAGCTTTGATGATCAGTGGGTCTTGACTTCTTATATTTTAATAGCTAAACAACTTACTTGGGGCTCGCGGCAAAATGTTTATCATCAAAAATTATCAAATGAAACGGAAAGAAGCAGTCGGAGTGTAGGAGCAGTAGTAGTACCCAAGGAACTTTTTATGTGCAACGAGCGAAACATTGATATTTTCCGGATACGCTGGAACGCTGGTCTGATTCGCTGATTACACTTAAATTCAGCGCGCTATTTAACCTATGTCCTTTTGTTAGTTTATCTAGCATCTCGAACATCTCACCTCATGTTTCATTTTAGCGCCGTTCAGTCTGCTGAAATACTCCGCTTTATGTGGGAAGCATGTGATGAGAAGGATCCACAACGAAAACGGACTGATCTTATCACTATGCTAAAGGTACTTTTTGGCTTTAATCTTCAGTTATCTTATCAGTAAGTTACTGTAGGGTGGGGTACCGTTTTATACCGATACATTGATCATTGATGTTGAATTGATTTCATTTCTAACAATGAGTGGTGCTTGAAAATGCCAGTCAGTATTCCATAACGGGTTTTTTTTTTGGTTTTGTTGGAAGTTGTAGTTGTCTGTGTTCTAATGTTCTACGTACATATGGTCTATGTATTCCTCTAATTAATAATTATATATTATCACATCAAGTGTATACAAACTATGTTCACCCAATCAACGACAACGCGACGAGTTATATAGTTCTTTCTCTTCTCCATCATTTCCTTGTGATGTATACCATGTGGCGGTGCTATGTAGTAAATGAATAATTATTTCAGATGTGCTTGTGGGGTAACCGTTGCGACTTGTCACTCTCCGGCGGGGATAAAAGTTCGCAAGCGTCGTCTCCTGTGGAAACCGCCGCCTCGAGGGATGGCTACATTTTGGTGGATAATCTCGAGAAAGCCGTTGATGAACATTTGATGAAGTTAGGGTAAGTACGCTTGATTTTTCGCAGTTTTGTAGTATATTTGACATGTTATTGCATAATTGCTTTTCGTACTGTAGATCGTGTCTTTTGTGAGTGACCATGCTAAGTTTAAAGAACAAGCTGTGTGAGTCGTGAAGCCAGAATATCTAGGATGGTCTAAAGAGCGTAAAATGGCTAGTTGTAGTTTACCAGACATTTTTGTGTTTCATCTTGTGAAGCTTAAATTTCACATACGTTAGTTATGCTAAATTCAAGGGATTCCCTATTCCCTCCTATAAAATTCATAAAAAAATGTTCTATACAATATACAATGATATTGTGTATGGCGTAAGTGACGTCTATTTCAGAGGCTCTCGTCAGGTTGATATAATCCTTGACAATGCTGGATTTGAGCTTTTGGGAGATTTGGTTCTGGCTGAGTTTCTCCTGGATCAAAAGCTTGCTGATAAGATTGTATTTCATGGAAAGGTGTGTTCAGCTTCAGGGTACTTCAACTTTTTGGTGGTGTGATAATGATGCCCGGTGTCTCATTATTTCTATCCGTAATCCTTATGAGTTTTATTCTAACCTTAACATTTTTTTAAGTATTTTTACTCGTTTTCGTTTGTTATAAGTAAAGTAATAAAATTACCATCAACGGACACAATCTGTGCTTTACTTGTCTTTTATACCCGGCTACTCTACTTGATAGTAGTGGCCCTTCCCTGGAGTTCTTACGCTATTTTCCTTTGTTCTATAAAGACGAATGTTCATAGATTTTTGTCCAGGAAATCCCATGGTTTGTGTCGGACGTGACTCGGGACGACATGGACTGGACGTTGGATAGATTTGCACATATGGAGGACACTGCCTGCGATAGGGCGGCGAGTACTTTTAAGAAGAGATTTGATAAGGTAAATACTTTTGTCGGCTGCTCAAGGAGGCTTCTCGTAAGTCGTTAGGTATCGGTTTATTTCAGTTAAGTTAAGTGAGAGTCCTCAGCCAGAAAACGAGCAGATCTAAGAGAATCATAGCAATAGGATTTATGTATCTGATGCCCGAGAAACACAGAGTTTCTTCTTTTCTCGGTTGATTATGTTTTACCTTTGCTGTTCAGTGTTTTGTTGTATCGGTTATTACTGATTGCCAGCGTTTTCACGGAGTTATATAATACTTTAATGTTGATATGCAATTAGCACATCTCAGAAAGGTGACCATAAGGTACGACGCTTCACAGCTCCACTAACATCTTAATGTTTTAGGGGCAGTTCGTCTACGCGGCGGACGCATTTTGGACTTCACCACACGCGTATTGTGACATGCAAAAGGTATTTATCTTGAAGTTTGATTTGATCATTCTGCGCAGATCCAATCGGAGCTCTTGCAAGTATTTTTAGACTTGGATGTGCAAATTTTCCATGGGACAACACTTACGCGCGCACTATGCTACCGTACATAATACCGTACGCGTATGATAGTTTTTACACGTACGTTATGTACGCGTACGTATAATGTGCTATTTAACTTGAGTGCAATGTGCTTTTTTGTTACCAGTTTTAGCCTTAACTAAAAACTAATGTCACTTTCAGGTAGCTCCAAAGCTATACGAATCGCTCTCCGAATCCTCATTCCTGATCTTCAAAGGCGATTTAAATTATCGAAAGTTGGTGGGAGACAGGAAGTGGAAGTATACTACATATTTTAAGGTTGGTTAAGGTTTCATAGCTGAAGCTTATAGATTATGGAACGGGGTGTGTTGATAGATTGCAGCTGAAGTACGGTGTTTGATCGTTTGATGTACAAAACTAGCTACTGCTACATAAAAATAATGGTTTTACTTTTTCTTGCCTTTTGTGGCCGGTTTGGTAAGCGAAAATGGGATTATTATTATTATTATTATTATTATTATTATTATTATTATTATTATTATTATTAAATATTATTATTATTTATATTATTATTATTAATTATTATTATTATTATTATTATTATTATTATTATTATTATTATTATTATTATTAATTATTATTATTATTATTATTATTATTTTCTAGGAAGCTGTTCGTGGCTTCCGGCCCTCGACCTTGCTCGCCCTTCGCACTCTCAAAGCAGAGACTGTGTGTGGTCTGTCTCCCGCTGTTGAAAAAGAAATACTGGATAAGTTTAATGACAGTAACACTTGGCTGGTTACCGGAGATTATGCCGTAGCACAACTTTTACCGTAATATTATTTTATAACGTGACACTTGTAAGGTGGTCTGTTCAATTCTGGATAGTTACCTGAGATTATACCTATTTGCCCTATTTGTCAGTACAAGGTAGCCATAGTATGTGGTACTGACATCCGGAAGTTCCATTGGTGTCTTAGGCTGATTGATATTTAATATTTAAATATTTTTATATGCTTATCTGGAAGTGCAATGTGGATATGTGAAATGATTGTAAGTTGTAAGCCCATTTAAAAACTGGAGGAATGTGTCTTTACGATCTTACGTAAATCTAACTGTAAGCCCGTGTAAAAACTGAGTAAGTGTGTCTTTACGACCTTTACGACGTTAAGGTTAAAGGTTTTTAAAACTATCCTATTTCTGGGGTATGAGATGAGTATATGTGTTTGTTTCCATTGACCTCACTGAGGGCGCGTTCGGGATTGCGAAAAAAATGAAAAGAAATTACAAAACGTCGTTCGGGATGCACGAAAGGAAATGTTCCAGAATTGAAATGTGCTGGTGATGTGAGAAGCTCATACATTTCTTTCTTTTCGTCAATCTCGAACGCGCCCTCACATCTATTTAAAGAGAAATACCGGCCGGTTTTTGAAACGCATCTCATGTACTTGCATTCCTATGCATTTATGCGAAGTGGAGTCTAATTGGGGTCTAGCTTTTATTCTAATTTTGGCTCATTTGCATATGCTGCATAATAAAGCAGGTGCACGCAATGCGTTTCAAAAACCGGCCGGTATTTCGCTTTAACCTAACATCATAACATTTAGCACACATCAGAAATGCAGCCCACTAGTTTTGGCAAATAGCTACTGAAGAAGTTTATTAGCATTTAGTTTTTTTTCAATGTTTCAGTATACTAGTTTTTGTAAATTGTAAAAAAATTCATACATTCACAATTATTGATTACGGGGATTCACTTTAATGTATTTTTCAGTTGCTGTACGCTTGCATTAATTTTGTTGAATTTTTGTATTCACCCCAGTCATTGTTCTTTTACGCATTTGATCTTTATTTGATAAACATATTTTTTTAATTGAAAGGCCTAGATATGTACAGTACCGACGCGTGGTAATGGGAAATAATCACTAAGGAGATTTTTCGCCAAAAAAAGAACACATAGGCAATAAATGTAGAACATAACATGTACCTTTCTTGCATGTGTCAATGATAAACATCGAAATTAATATTATATTCTTTCATGGGATGTCTTTGCTTTGTCGTATGTCAACTCTAATCTGTTCCGATTCCCTTTTTTGATTTATGACTTTAATGAGGTTTGACAATAAGATTATCCCATAGTTACCTGGATTCTTGACGTCATACGTCTCCTAAATTAGTTTTAGCATTTGAGATGGAATGGAAAAGTTATTGTAGAAGTTTCTGGATGTGACATCCCTAAGCGACCGCAGGCTGAACGTAGAACACCGATGATTTCATAAATGTGAGGTACGAGGTACGACTACATACAACGCATCGTTACCCATTGTTTCCCGAGCCCCTGAGTGAAAGTTACACTTTCATTTTTTGACAGACTTATTTGCAAGTTTACTGTTTATTTGTATTGGACATATACTGACATCCTCACATGTGCATGTGTCGCGTTTGTTACTTTTTTTAAGGGAATTCAAAAACAATCAACTGCAATGAAGTTGGACAATTTGCTCCGCGTTCTAACTATTTTCGCGGCAGTTAATAGCGTTCAGTCGGTTTGGTTGCGATACCGAGGGAATGTTAGCGAAATCGAGGAGAGATTTACGGTAATTATTTGCTGACATCAAGGAATTGAAACAAAATTGCAGTCGCAGTTGGTATTATGAACTGAGTTTCTGTTTTTGCAATATGTGTTAAAAGTAGACTGATTATAGTTTTTTCGAAACTGTTTTCTAATCATAGTAACTAAAATATTTCAATATATATCTTCCTGATAATACATAATATACGGAGTACTAATGAGTTCTGAGTTCTGATCAATAATGATTTGTCGTAGTTTTTTTCCACTAGCGACGAATTACTAATAGCGTAACATTAATTATTCGGTGACAGTTTTTATTTAGCTTGGCTACTTTCCGGGAGCTGACACTTTGACATTGCCCCAATGCTTGGACTTGAGCAAAGAGTGTTGCAAAGATATAACTGATTATTGGGGGATTACTTTTTATCGAAATCAATGCAATGTGAGAAAATTCGAGTGATAATGTCGGGAAATTGTTTATAGTCATTGACTGGCCATGGGTGCGCGGTGCACGAGCCGCGCTCAAAGAAGTTATCGTGCGTGCGCAGGGCCCATGTTTCGTGTTGATGCACTGAACTGAGCAAGCTAACCTGACTTTTCGCCACAACTCGTAGTTTTACTCCAAACGTGTGTAACTAACCTTTAATTACCCAAGTTTGAGGTAATTGTCCTGAATATGGTGAAAACGAAACGTCAACAATAAGTGGTGTAAAAAACCTGTTTTTTTTTTATTGGGATCACAAGCTCTACACACTATTGAACAGTTGGTAGATATTTGGTAGTTAGCTAATTAGTAAGCATGTTCTAGTTTACTTTGAACTAAATATAAGAACTGACCGACGGTCACCTCCTGCTCATCACTTACACCTCATCACTTGCACTGACCGGCTGCACCACTGAGTCCAAGGGAAAAAAACATACATCATGTGACACTTGTAAACAACTTACAAAATAACCTAGAACATTCTAACTAATTATCAAATATCTAACATCTGTTCAATAAAACCTTTGAACTATCGATCATCTGTTACTCGATCATACATCATCGATCATCAACTGTAATGTAAACCAGCATTCTTAAGCAGTGGATGCAAATGAACATAAACTGGAATAAAAAAAGTGAGCCAAATTCGAGCAAATTAGCCTAAATACGTAAGAAATCAGTTGTCCACCATGCGTTTCAAAATCCGGCCGGTATTTCGATTTAATGACAGGTTCTATGCTATGGTGATCTCTCCGCCATATGCCCTCTTTCTCCTCAACAAGAAGCTGGTGATTTCCTAACTTCTTACAAGTTTGAAATGAACATGGAATCATGCAATGAAGCATCTACCGAAAGCGGCATAGAGAACAATTTTGAATCCACAACAAATTCGACACACCATCTAGCGGAAGAAACTACTACGGCAACAACCACTTTTGTTACGGAAGGTAGTCGCGCCTATTTTGTTTTCGAGCAGGTTTCAATTCTTAGAACTTTTTAGAAAAGTTTTTGCATAAACGCAGATCCTACGCTTAGTAGCAATTCATGAAGTCGATTCACACGTAAAAGCGCTTATCGAAATTAGACCAAAGATAATTTTTACGAATCACGAATCGGAAGATCTACAAAGGCCAAAATGGAAAAGGAATATTTTTATTTCTTATGGAATTACTGCTCAGAAATCATCCGTGCTGTGTGGAGTGGGAAAGAAACTTTTCTACAAACTGCAGTTCAGTGGAGTCTCATTTAAACAAAACAAAATGTTCCAGGCACTCCTTGTCTGGATAGCATGGAGAAAACGAATCAAACAAATTACGTCCAACTAACAACTAATGAGTCATTTCCTTCCGACATTGTACTTTATGTAGGTACCAGCCGGCTACGCCCCCAGAGGACCTTTGTGAGAGGGGCGCTCGGGAAGTGGGATGGTTCAGTGCACGGGAACGTGAACTACTGAACCAATCCTACTCCCTGAGTGTAACGCACATCATCCAAACGTACAAACTAAGATATGTAAAGAGAGTAAACAATTGAAGTAGTTTAGTTTAATTTAACCGAGATTAATTTTCGAAGTTCGGATGCTCGCCACCAATTAAAGTCACAACCTATCTGCATATTTGAAAGTGGATGAGCGAAAAAGTTATTTAGTCCCTTATTTCATTCGGGCCTGGTGACTCTGTGCAACACAGAGAAAAACATTGCGCAGCTAGTGAGGCAGAAGCGCGCCGCAGGCGAAAAATCCTTATAAATTCCTTATTCGTTCAATTCTGATGAACTTGTTATTGTCTTCCTTGGGTGGACAAGAGGTATATGTGATATATGGACAACGGAGTTGCCTAGCATCCTAAAAGTACTCCATTATTTTCTGTAAATACTGCCGTACTTACTCGAAAACTAAATGTGTAGTATGAAAAAAATAGGTCCAAAATCGGTAAATTTTCGGCATACTTGCAAAACCCATTATACTCCAATATTTTTCTATCACGCTTATAAAGCCGCGTTCGAGTTGGGAAAAAGTTGTGGAATTCCGGAATTCCACCGTTCGAGATGGGACACCGGAAACGTAAATGTTTTTCCATTATTTAGCCCCAACCGTCGGGGTCAAGCGTCATTTTTGGCTCTTGCAGTTGTCAAAAATATAATCCCACAACGATTCCACTACGGTATTTTTGCTTGTCCTGGCACGTTTCCGCGTCCATCTCGAACGGGGGAATTCCGGAATTCCACCAACTTTTTCCCAACTCGAACGCGGCTTAATATAAATTCAAAACCGCCTCCCGCGTCCGTTGACGGACCAGTAAGTGAAGCAATGGTACCTGTGATAGCAATAAGTTAATAGAGGAAATAATAAAGGAAATATAAACAAATTAGAAAAAAAAAACAGAAATTGTGCATATTCAAAAAAAAAATTGAAAAAAAAAATCATCGTGAAAAATGCGATGTGCATGCGGAAGCTGCAAGCGCGCCAGTTGGGTTGGACTTGGACCTGGGCCAGACTTGGGTCAGTTTGGCTGGTATGCGTTCACTGCTGCTTCCTACTGTACTGCTACACTAGTTGTACTGCTAAAGGGTCGGCACTGCAAATTTCAGTCATATTTAGCGTCGGCGGTGGGGTCGAAAGCCATAATTTGGGCGCGCATTGGGTCGGAGATTAACAGAGCTGTTGGTCTGTCTGCCTGAAGACTTTTTTTTTTTTTTTGGAATTTCGACCTCAAACTTTATCAGTCTACTGATCTTGAGACGCTGATAACGAAATCGAAGGTCGTTCCGTCTACTTCCGATTCCGCGCGGAGAAACACGATCGCAAAGTTGGTCAGAGAAACAGAAAATAGCGCGCAATCGCGAGAGAGTCAGACATTGTTTACATCGACAAACCCAGCTTCTGACCTTGGACCCTTGTAAACGTTCGTCTTCTGGAGAACGAAGAATGCTGGTACAGAAAAAAATAGATGATTAATCGATAATTTTTTTGAGAGCCAAAAACCGCCTTAGGAGTAGAAATAGAGACTCGGGTGCTCTGATCAACATTGCTCAACTTCACAAGATAAGTTGAATGATCATATTGAAAAGCAGCATTATCCAAAGCAGCAACCCTCCTTCAAAGTTGCACAGCTGATAATGATAGTGCGCGCAGCTTAATCTAAAAGGGCAATAACTCTTCCGTACCTTAGACGACCAGAGTTATTTTATTCGGATCCGCCCATCAGACATCCAGAAGCAGAAAGTATATAAACCCGTAATTCGCCGTTACGAGCACTCGGTTGGTTCCCCGTACCATCGGACCTCTCAGTCATCTGAGGTTCTACTGTTTGGCCCAAGTCATCTGGGTTCGCCGCCTGCTCCAAGTCATCTGGAGCGGACTTCCCAACCCAAGCCTTCTGGGTCTACTCTTCCGTCCCCAGCTCATCTGGGATTCGTCACTCGTTCATCGTCAAGCTGCCCCGCCGCAGCCGTCTTCATCGTCTCCAAATTCCAAGTCATCTTGTTGTGGTCCAGTTCATCTGGAAATCTTCTTTGCCGCACCCGTCTACAGCTGCACTCATCGCAGCCGCTCATCGCCTCCCGATCCCAAGTCATCTGGGAGTGTCCATTTCATCTGGAAGCCGTCTTCATCTACAGCTGCACTCTCTGCAGCCGCTCATCTTTGCCGTGCCCAAGTCATCTGGGCATACCAGACTTCTGTCCGTCTTTACTTCGGCCGCCTTCACTTTGCTGATTACCATATATAAAGATTGCGGTTACATTCAACAAATATTGTATATAAAAAGGCCCCGCGTGGCGCAGAGCATCGTACACATCAGAACATCGGAGCACACACTATTTTCATAAGTTGAATAATCATATTGAAAAAAACCGATATCGATCGGTAATCCATAGAAAACGCGAAAAAGAGGTGCAAATTTCATCACAGCGCACAAATAACGATGAAAATAAACTTAAAGGGATAGGTTCACCTCGAATTGCACCTTTTTTTATAATTTCTGTTGATAGTATGACCTATGACTATGACGGTTGTAGTAAATTTCATTTGCTCCCCGTAGTAGGAGAGCTTGCTCAAAAAAAGCTAAACTACCTCGAATCTATAAAACAATTGGAGTACCGCAGCCATGGTATGTGGGAAATAGCGCAGCCGGGCTGGAGACGCTAGAAAATACAGGCCCTTTTATCATCCTCTGCCTATCACAACAATATCTGCACCTCCAGTCCTCCTGCGCTATTTCCCACATACCATGGCTGCGGTACCCCAATTGTTTTATAAATTCGAGGTAGTTTAGCTTTTTTTGAGCAAGCTCTCCTACTACGGGGAGCAAAGGAAATTTACTGCAATTTTCGCATTTTGACCGTCATAGGTCATACTATCAACATAAATTATAAAAAAAAGGTGCAATTCGAGGTGAACCTATTCCTTTAATGCTAAAGCGAAGAGCGCATCAGAGACAGATCGCGATTGTGCGCCGGATTCAGAATAAGTGAGCTCAAAATAAGTCGACGTGCAAACTTGATCATGGCGCAAAAGTAACGATGCAAGTTGACTTCAATGCGGAAGCAAAGCGTGTATCAGAGATAGATTGTCGATCGCGTCTCGGATTCAGAATCTGTGACGTCAAAAATAAGCAAATTTTAAAACTATGCCATCGAAAAAATCGGTCTGTCAAGCTAAGCTTCAAAAAAGAAATAGTTGTCAAAAGCTCAAGCTAAAGCTATATCGCTAGAGCGCTGCGCGCGCTGTATATTTGTTTACTCTTATTCAAAACATGAGAATAGTCATTGAGTATTCTTCTCATTTGCACATACTGTGAACTTTAGGCATATATGTATGAATACATATATGTTTGGATACTTATGGTAGTTGTAAATGTTGGCATTCATAAGATTATATACTGAATTATAATAATCGCAAAAAACAATAGTCCGACCGTCAGTAACCGGCTCTAGTCATTTATAAACATTCCCGTTATAAGCGTCGACTGTGGATTATTTTTGCTGTGTTAGTTATATGTAGCGGTACTTTTTTTATTAGACGCCGACGGTCTTCTTCAAGAGAAAGGGGACAAGCGAGGATGAATGCCTGGATTTCGTGGCGCAGACGCTGCCAACAAAGCCACGTCTATCCAAGGTGGCTTTCTTTAATGGATATTACTTGGAGTGCGCAGGCTTTTACTTGGTGCTCAACTCGGATTACGTACCAGATCTCTTTAACAAAACCATTGAGGTTTGTGTACACTTTATGAACACATTTTCTTTAGTCATGTACCTAGCACGTATATAGGCCAATTCTCTTCTCTTGCACAGTAATATACAACATCAAGTCATTGTTTTTGTATGGTATATTGAACATAAATGTAGTTTATAATATGCCTGTCATACATTTTTTTGGGAATTTACAGCAGCCAAGGTGAAGGCCACCGAATCACGGAGCAAAACCTTTTATTTAGTATCTCCAAACATTTTCCAAGACACTATATGTTGCGTATGGAATTGGCGAAGACGAACCGTCATGCTTAGCGTTCCATAGTGCATTCAACGTCACGAAGTGAATAGTTCATCACACACTTAGCTGTGATTTTATTTATTTATTTGTTAAATAAAAAATAAAACAAAACCATGATGTGCATCAAATAATATGATGAAGAGAAGTCCACGGTAACGAACTGGCTTGTACTGTACGTTAAACTACAGTTCCGCCTACAGACTACAGTTCCCTGATACTAGTTGCTAAGCAATAGTTAAAGTAGCATGACGTAATTATCACGACAAGGATGTCAGTCACCGTAGTCTTGCAAGGAATTCATGCAATGCATCTTCAATAAAACGTTCTTTTGGTTGCTCTAATTTTTGAAAGTTTATAGTTCATTATTTGCTTTTTACTACGGCAAAAATGAGCAAAATTATTCATTTGTTTCGTTTATTTGGTCAACGATGAAGTTTAAATGTTTAAAATAGGGTGAATGGTGAAATCAGGCTGCTTTCGTGTGATGCTTACAATTAGTACACATACCGTATATGGCAATGTTACCGTATCTATCGTAAGTTTTTAAGCGACCGTTAAATCGCCGCAAGATGCCCAAACTGCACTGAGTGCTGCTGCACATTGTGACGCCTACAAATACCACTACTTTACTGACACATACCATACCATACCATCAATCAGATACAACATTAATCAAGTACATGGAACAAGTGCGGAAGGCTTTTGTAGCGTCGTGTTTCTTCAATCCGAGGGGGAATCCATGGATGGGAGATTTTTTTCTTCAGATAACGTCGATCCTTGGTCTTTCCAATGGGGGTTTTGGTGGAGTGTTTATTGAGAAGATTCTTTTTTTTTAATCAAGTATTAGATCAAGATCTCAAAATCAAACAAAAAGACATGATGATTCAAAAGAACAGAGAAATTCGATTTACTGTGAAAAAGTTATGTCATGATTTGCAACGATGACTTGATCTATTTTCAACACCAGCGTCCAAAACATAATCTTTCGCTGAAGGTCAACAAGGTTTATATCCCTATATGTTACTATTCTTGTTTGTAATTAACAATGAACATATTTCCGCGTGAAATAAGAAAAACAATACAAACAAGTCAAAATGACGGCCACCTTATTGTGTTGGTAGTTTCACTAGCAGGTAGGAATATCTAATATTTATTAATTATTATTTAGTGTACTTATTTACACAGCTTATAACTATGTATTAACGAGCGATTGGTACTCACATGTCACACATATGCCCTGTCTGCTAAATGTCTCTAATTTAATAATAAAATTTAGTTTTTCTAATGTACGTTTTTCCACTGCAAAGTTTGGGATTGAAGTTTCCAGAAGAAGCTTTATTCGAATTTATGGATGGTTAGTTTTATTAACATGTAGTAGTAGTAAAGGCGAAGACGTATGAAAGTTTCGAAACTAGAAAAAAACGAAGAAAGAAACTCTCATCGGCGCAGCCACTGCGTTCCGTGAGTCCGTGAGCGCGCGAAGACATCGCGGCGCTCTTCTGAAGCATTCAAACAAAATTTGTTGTTGAAAGAAAACGGATTGATTTTTATCATTCATAATGAAAGCACGCGCTTTTGACAGGAATAAAGTATACTATTTTCTGCTGAAGATATTGCTCCTCCGTACTACAGTCACATCAATTCAATTTTATTCCAAAATGTGTACCGTATCTCAAATGACACAATAATTATTCTGGTACTGAAGGAAAGTGGTAACATGTGAGTGCTGTAAAATCATTTTTTGAAGTAGTCGGGACACAGAGCCCAGTTCTCTGATCACTACTACTCAGTACATACATTTTAGTTTTTAATAATTTATGCCAGCTTTTTGTTCGGCTTCCAAATGCAAATCAGTCAAGTTCTCCATTTACGTGGACTGCTAATAGAGTTCAGGGACCATATAAAAGTGTACCAAGTCGGTGTTTGGAAAACTATCACTAGAACACTACCCGTCAACGAAAATCTACTTCGATTTTCTCGACTAGCTATTGAGGACAAGTATTGCAATTTTAAAGGTAAAGCTGGTAAAACCTTTTTCTTGGAATTCGAGTGACACAAAGATAATTCTGTTTTAAAGCAAAATAAGTGTAGGTTTCTGTAGCGTATGCTGGACACATGCATTTTCATATGCCTCGTGTAAATTAGTCTAAAAATTGCGCAGTCATTTCATGCATTACATGGGGGCCTTTGTTTCCAATACAGAGTCCAGGAGTCCAGGTTACATTTCAAAAATCACCTGTTATACCGCTCAATAAACAGTGTGAAAACGACTACCTTTAGATTAAGCAGGTTACTTTTCAGTCACTGTATATGCTATTAAGTTGCCTCGGAATAATGAAAGTGTTACAAGTGATGAGATAATCATACAATCATCGAGTGACGCACAGCAGCACCCTGTCCGTATTATGTGAGTGCAAACTATAAACCATGCAAATATAAACAAAAAGTCAGCGGTATGCACGACATAGACCACATAGAATACTGTACTATTTTCTTGCTTATAAAATAATACAAAGTACTTATTGTTAGACTCTGCTTCTAGTGCAACTACAAACTGCAAGTAGGGCAAACAAACATAAAATTGAGCCAACGGTGTGATTTTTTTAACATGACACGACCGTAACACACCATATTTTAGAACCAATTTTTCGAAGAAAAACGAGCTTACAATATGCTCAATTCCACTAACATACGTTTCAAATTGGCCATTATTGATCGTTTGGTTGGAAATGTGGATTTTCCACGGAGCTGATCGGTTTATTATATATTACCACACCATTACTCCGCAGGTTGGCTATTTTAAATATTAAATTTGGTGCGCCAAACTGACTAAGCTCCGCCGCGTCTCCATTTGTAAGACTAAACAAAGGCGTGGCACACTTTTCATAAGGTGAAATAGTTGCGCAACAGTTTGCCCACACCTGGCGCACGGCCTGCGCACACTAGCCTAGATTTGGTTAGACTCAGCTTTTATCGTAAAATTCATAGATGAACATATTTGCAGGTAAGGACAGTGCTCGAATTTTATGCCCAAACAAATATCATTGAGCTTGTTCCATGGGGCGATGTCAACACGAATATCAATGAACGAGGAGATTATTTTGAGGTAACCAATCAAATCAATATCAATTTTACATATAGACGCAAAGCAATTACACAGTTAAGTGTTACGTTCGTCATTAATTAGGGAAACTATAAGAAGGGAGAGACATGAAATTTTCTCTATACTATAACCCTTGGTATGCTTTTGACGGAAGCGGAATCCAGTAGCCATACGATTGTACGCCAAACATGTGCCAAGTGAAAATATAGTTGCGGCATGTCAGTAAAAATATTTCAGGACGTAAACACACGTCTCCGTGGAGCTGCGGATTCGTTCGCCACTATTGACTGCACCCTACGAGCAATGTGGGGTTTAAAGATAACAAGTTTGTTAGAAAATTGAGAAACCTAGCCTTTGGTGAAGAATATACCACGCCAACCAAAATCTACTTCAAGCTCAGTCAATGAATGCACCTTGTGCTACTCGATGTTTATTTCTTCAAATACTCCTAAGAAAATATTCTAGAAACTCTGGATTCGTACTGACTTCCTCAATACAAGACCTACCAATGGTAGACAGCCACGAGAAGTTTCTGACTATTCTTCAAAATACGGCAAAGTCTGCTGAAACTAAATGTGTGGCGAATATAACAGTAGATTGGTTAGAAGCATTTGCTGAGGTGAGTTTTAGTATTCCATGATTTTTATTTTTATTTTCTACAGTTGTTGTTTTGTATGTGATGCTTTCATTTTTAATCTATATAACTTCTGTAGTCTATATATTGGTCCCGTTTCAGCTACCAACAACGAATAGGCCGAGTACGCTACGGTTCAATACTCTGGATGAATTACAAATGAACCAAACGGAACCGTCGCGGACGCGGAAACTAATCCCGAAAACAGTGTTTGTTCCGTCAAAGGTGAGTGTCTCGAATTTTAAAGCATTATTGTACCTTGACCCTCACAACCACAACTGCGCAGACCAATTTCATTTGCGCATTCCATGACAAAGAGGTATTCGTATTGTACCTTATTTTGGTTTCTTTGCCAACTAAGAGTTTGAACAAAAACTAAGACAATGGGAAATATCAAAATAACAAATAATAGTAAATGGACCAACTGCAATATTATGGGAAACAGCACAACATTTTGTGTTTTCTCATGAGCCTGACCAGTGAGCTTCAATCAAATAAGAAATCACACTATTCGACTATTCCTATTAGTAATTAGTAATATGAAGTTTTGGAAACCGATGATACTATAAATGTGTTGGCCGCGTGGCATATAAACTCTGCCTGAAACGTATTTGGTTTAATCGCATACAGGTTTCAGTCGTGCTCCAAACACTTTCATATGTGCAGCCACCAATTAGAATACAGAAATTTAGAATAAACCATGATAATAAAATTAGAATATGAAGAATTTAGCATGAGGGGAAATGCGTATCGCTAGTCGTGACATAACAGTTGCCTTCGACTGACCTCAACTATCAGCTCCGAGTAAAAACTTGTATGTAATTCGCTTTTCTTGAATTTTTGCGCGAATAGTTAGTTGTATGTGAAACATATAAACATGCATGTGAACCATTTGTTTTCCCCCTTTTTATTAACTGGCTACAAACTACACGCATATGTTGAGTCTTGGAGCAATTGCTCTTGTTAAGTGTTTTAATTGTCTTCCAGCGTGGCCTTTTTAATTGTCATTTCTAATTGCCGGTTTTATTGATTCAACATCATTTTGCCGCCAAACGTCATCATATCAAGCCGCTCCCCGCATCACATCTTTGCTGCTAATTCTTATAATGTACGAAATTTTGAAAATATTTCCTCGTAACGTTTTTATATTCATGATCTATGTTATGCTGCTATTTGGATGAATTTTTGGCGTGCTCTACGTTTGTCTCTCCCACTTTTTAACTTCACTATGTCGTTACCTTATTGTTTTATGTACAGGTAAGGGCGCATTCGAGTTGGACATTTTCCGGAAAAGAAAAGAAAAAAGTGGTTCGAGATGGACACCCAGAAAAAAAATAATACACGCAAAATAATTGTCGAAAATGCAATTGTACCGTAATTGAAACTAAAATCAATCGATCGTTTGCATGTGTATGCGTGGCAATTGCATTCTTTTCTGGTGAAATCCATCTCGAACCACTTTTTTCCTTTTCTTTTCCGGAAAATGTCCAACTCGAATGCGCCCTAAAGAAGAGAGCGGTATATGCTGTAGTTGTTATGCAGGACTTCATTCAAGTGATACAAATGGTGCAGCTACGAAGTTACGACAGCTACCGCACTTCGTCGAATTGGAAAGGTATTACTTTTACTTTTAATACTTCACTTCAGAATCTCCGCAAGAGAATAATCATAGAGCTCTAACATATCCAGTATGCATCCTTTTATGAATTCCCTGTTTTTTCTCCGTATCCACTGAGCTAAAAACGAGAGGCGCTTCCATAGTTACTCTGCATAATTTTTCAAGGACAAGCAGTACAATCTAAATGGATATTCGTTTTAGAGTCGGCGGTGAGACGATACACTTTTCTGAGCCACTGGTGAAACCGTGGAATCGCGGTGCCTAGTGACCTGCACGACGAGGTGTCGAAGGAGCTCCTTGTGGACCACGACCACGTCGCCTTCAACGACATCATGGAGCACGACAAGGACGTTGACACCAGGGACATACTTAACATCCTGGAAATCCGGTGGGTGGCTTTGAACCTGGCACATACCCTCTTGATTTTCTCTCATTCTCTCCTCGTCTCCCTCCCCCTCTCTCTGTACTGTCTCTCTCTCTCTCTCTCTCTCCCTCTCTGTGTCTCTCCCTTTCTCTCTCTCTCTCTCTGACTCTCGCTCTCTTTCTCTCTCTATCTAACTCTCTCTCTCTATCTAACTCTCTCTCACTTTCATCTATCGCTAAGCTGTATCGTACAAACCAGCTACTCGTTAACCTTCTCTCTCACTCTCTTTCACACTACCTCTCTCTTTCACTCCCTCACTCACTTTATCGCTCCCTAATCATGTTTTCATTATTTCCCTTTCTAGCTCTTTGGTTTCCTCCGCAATGTAACGTCCTAGGCGTATAGACCTTATATGTTATTGTTTAAAGTTAGCGAAAGTCGCATTTTCTCTCCAACGATAGCGAACCGCATCCTTCCCCGTTCACCGTTTACTTCGAGATTCCCCATATACTGTAGCGCTGCAATCATGTCCCATAGAGTGCCTCTGAACATGAGTACTGTAGCCTGCTCTCCCATTCCATAGCTTACCATACTGTACCCTGTACCGTAGCTTGTTTTAGCGTACTTTTCCAATTTTTCTTCACAAAACAAAAGCATAACTGTGATCTAATGCCCTAAGTAGTTCATGCTATGAAATGGGTACCACAATTGGTCGGGCCGGGCTACTCCGAGAGAGCAATTGAGGCCTCGTTTTATGACGTGCCCCCGCGTGGGAGCGCGCTATAACGGCTCCGAATTGACCGGGTGACTCCGAGCGAGAAGCGATTTAGAGCCGTTAGAGCGCGCGTTCTACTTAGGGCATTACGTTGCACTTATACTTTTGATTTGTGAAGAAAAATTGGAAAAGTGCGCTAAAACACGCTAGGGTACAGGGTACAGCATGGTAAGCTATGGAATGGGAGGGCAGGCTACAGTACTCATGTTCAGGGGCACGCTATGGGACATGATGGCAGCGCAACAGTATATGGGGAATCTCGAAGTAAAAGGAGAACGGGGAAGGATACAGCTCGCTATCGTTTGAGAGAAAATGTGAAGTTCACAAACTTTAAACAATAACATATAAGGTATACGTCTAGGATGATACATTGCGGGTGAAACCATATTAGCTTATTTTTTTAACATTGTTCGTGAATCTCTCTTTCCCTGCTGTTTCCCCAACTCTCTCTCCCTCTCCATCTCTGTAGCTCTCTCTCCATCTCCATATCTGTCTCTCTTCTCTTTCTCTGTAGCTCTCTCTCCATCTCCATATCTGTCTCTCTTCTCTTTCTCTCTCTCTCTGTCTCTCTCTCCCTCTCTCTCTCTCTCTCTCTCTCTCTCTCTCTCTCTCTCTCTCTCTCTCTCTGAAAATATACTGTTGCCTTTATAAAACATTTAAATCAGCGGGAGTTTTATTCATTCAAAAAAGTAGGACGATTATTTTAAGATATTTGCATTTTGAATATACAGAGGTGGGACAAGGGTTCAACGTTGCCCACAGACTAGCCTAGCCTATAGACTGCCTATAGACTCTCTTTTGAAGAGATCTTTCATTTCTTTCTCTTGCTCTTTCCTATTTATAGAGCAAACTTGGACTTCCGTCTTGGAAAACCATTCGAAACGAAGCTGACCCGACGCTTCTGGCAATGTAAAACAACGAAGTACACAGGAGGACTCGAAAACTACGGTACATATTTGTTTCCTTTAGTTTAGTACTTGCCTTTTATACATCTCTGTTTGCAGTCTTCGAGACTACTGTACTTAGTATTTATTTATTTATTTAGGAGACAGACGGTTAGACTAGTTGAAAACCCTTGCTCCTTGGGTTACTCTCTGACTCAACTCGACCTCTAGGGTGATGGTGGCTCGCCCGCTCTTTGGTTCTGCTTCTCTCCGTAACGGTGTGGCTTCTGTTGCTCCATCGTTCCTTCATGTACACTTTGTCCGTGGAGCAGCACATGAAGCAGGTACTACATTTCCTTTAGTATTTATTTAATTGGACTCTAGTTGATTTCTGATTGTTGGCATGACTATCAATACCGTACTCCTGGACTTGTGTTGCAATCTCGATGGCGCGTCACACGCGCGACAGAGCCAGATTTCCCACCTGCTGCATGAGGAAATGTGCGCGCTCCTGTATTAGTTTCTCCTTTTCCTTAGCTTTTACTTACCTATGTCTTCGAAACCAATTTTCATTGCTTCATATTTATTCCTTAATTTATTACGTTTCAGGACACATGCGCTTGCTTACTTCGCATCCTATGTCGTGAACGTGTGGTTCTCCGACTCCGCTGTGACCGTCTTCTCGCTCCTTTCTGAAGCGAATTCTCTCTGTCGCGCCGTGGCTCCGTTGAATCGAAATCGAAGTCTGGGGATCGAAGATAAATCAGGTTCGTAATTTATCTTTTATCTTTTTTTTTCCAACTGCATGTCTGAGGGCTCTTGTAGTCTCGTTAGGATCATAACTAACTACCCACCTCTGCTTGGGGCTTCTATCCTAGCGGATAGCTTCTGATTTAACTTTTGGTGGGTGCTGGAAAAAGTACTGTAGTTTTTCGTATGGTGGAAGTGAACTGTATACTATATGTATGTTACTGTTTTAGGACAAGCGGTACCACAGTGCCATGTCTCCTCAAGATCTGTGACCTCTGTTAATTCGCGGCTTGAGGTTCTGTCGCTGATGATCATGACTTGTTTATGAAGAACTGCATCAGTCCTGAACAACTCCTTTTTTGCTGATTGCGGCGGATTTATGATCCTTGTTGTGTTACACTCTTTGAAAATAATTGTGCTCCTCCCCTTCAATCAATAAAAGTTAAGAGAGGGGGGGGGACAGCGGCCGAGTTTGCCCGGAAGCTGTTATCTACCTGTGGCGTTCAATGCATCTGGTTGATTTATCGTATATAGTTGATGTGTTTTGACGTACAAGTTGTGGATCAATGTTCAAAGCGTGAGAGAGTATAGTTTACCGTCTTCGGAACAAACAAGATCTTGACAATACGATTGTGGGCGTCATAAAAATATTTGGGTCGCGACATCTGGATCTGACCGCACTCACCTAGTCTTCCCCAAACACCGTCCATGTGATTGCGGAGATGAAACGGCGCCGCCGCGCACCCCTTTTAGCTAGGTCCGCACAAAAGTTCTAGAGTTCTCGTTATGTCGTCGCGCATACCTATCAGTCATTCAGTCGTCGCGGGCTTACACGCCTCGCAAGACTCTAGCGCCCAAGCTTTCACCAAAAGTTAACTTTCAAGTACGATTTAACCAAGAAACCTAAAACTTAAACCTTTCCGTATGGGTGGCTGGTGAACTCCACTTGCTCTTTAAAACCTTTGTAATTGAAACTAATTCTGAACCTTATTTGGCTTCTCCAAGTGTTTGTTGTGCTTGTTGTTAGGACTTAGGACGGGAACAGAATAGATTCCAGTGGCCTTCAATCTGATTTCCAGATGAATGCCAACTGATTCGCTGGTTTTATTGTAAGAATTATTCGGGAAAACATGACGTAATCTGGGCACCACTCACTGTATTGGGCCAAGGGGGTTCCTGAACAAATAGCATCTAGAAAACGCTTTTCCGCGGCTCCCTTGTATGATTGCTGGCAATTCTAGCCAAAACAACTGTTGTGAACAGACTCATAATTAATATAATATATGGTTTATTGGAAGACAATAAATAAATAAACAAAGAAACAGCATGCAGTGTAATAATGATGTCAAATGTCAACCAACAGGAACCCTAAGACACGGCGCTTCACAACGCACGTATACTGACGAGGGACCAAAAGGATACTGAATGGTAATTCCTTATAAACAAAGAAATACATAAAACATACAAACATACAGAATACCAATTAACGAAGTCAAAACGTAACATAATACAACATGAATAAAACACATTACACAGAACACAAACAAATGGACACGAATTACTAATAAAATATAGAGTAGCGAATATTATATGTGTGCACAAATTAATTAAAGGAAGAATGCCGGGACTGGATTATCAAAGACTCCTCTTGAAGAATCAATAACTTTTATGATGTCACTTATATTACTGCATTGATTTAGTTCCGAGGGAAGTCTGTTAACGTAGTTGAAAACACGTGCAAAGAACCAGTTCTTATTTAGGAACTTTAGCTTAGTTTTGCGAATAACATATCTATGTGGCCTGCAGGGCATGCGAGATACATCTGCCTTGAGAGTTACATATTTTCGGAAAGGGAAAGAATAATCATTTGTAACAAACTCGAAAAATGTTATCAAATCTGTCCTTCTCCTTCTTACAAACAAAGGGTCAATTTGCATAGCTGAAAGTCTGTAACGGTATGAACCTCTAATGTTATTTCTAGAGCAAATTATTTTTGAAAATAACCGTTGCGGTCTTTCCAGCTGCCTACACAGTCGAGTTGAAATATCGGGACTTATAATTTCAGACGCATATTCAATAATGGGGCGAACATAATTAACAAAGAGCTTCGTATATACTTCAATAGAAGCACGTGGAAAAGTTGCTATTAACTGTCTACAACGCATAATAGCTGCACTTGTTTTAACATTTATATGCTTAGAAAAAGTTAAGTTCCTATCAATGATAACACCTAAATCCTTAATAGAGTCTACCGGTTCGATCACTTGGTTGTCGATGAAGTAGACGTGCTCGGGGTTGTGTTGGCCAATATGTAGTACATGGATTTTGTCAGTTGCTAGGGGAAGTTGCCAATCCCGCGACCACTTGCATACTGCATCGACAGCCACCTGGAGATCTTCACCAGCACACCCGTATATCTTCAAGTCATCTGCAAATAGAGATACATTGATTGAGGCTGGAATAACATTCGGCAAATCGTTAATGTATACGAGAAACAAAAGAGGACCGAGAACGGTTCCCTGAGGAACCCCTGATTTTGGCTGGAATTCTCCGGAAAATTGATTATTAATACGGACATATGAAACGCGGTTAGACAGAAAATTCGCCAGCCAGTTAACTAAATGACGTGGAAACCCAAACAACTCACATTTGTGCAATAATTTGGAATGTATAACTTTATCAAATGCCTAATTATTACCATAAGAATCATAAGAATCATATGACGCTACCAAATCCATTTCATATTCTGCAAGAAGTTCCTGAGGCCGGTTTTAAGTCAGCGCTACTTCTCATCAGCAATTCAGTGCGCTTTTTTACATGCAGCAGCGCTGCTTATCAAAGGAAACGTTCGAGAAGTATCTTTCGAACCGTGAATGTACATTTCAAGGAACTGTTTACTTAGATATCACACAAATACAATGCCAATACTGTAGAGATAGGTTTCCAGATCCAAAAAAATATTTGAATTATTCATACAATATACTTTAGGTATTCAGCGAAAGTCCCACTATCAGCCTTCGAGCCGAAAACTTTGTTAAAATACTGCATGTCAGGTATGACGAAAAATATGTGCTAATTCTTCGTGGACATTAGATTTGAAGTGAAAGAAGAAGAATTTAATTTAAAATTCACGTGACTTTACCTTAATAATCATAACGGAAGAACGTCAGCCAAAGGGAACCCTAGGACGAATTATCGTAATTTTTTTTGCAGAAACAAATTAAACGTAAAAATGGACGATGCAAAATCGTTCACAAATTTAACTAACACTGTTTGGGATATTGTTATCAGTGAAGTACAATCACAGTATAGAAGACGTATTTCGGGAACAGCTTTTCAAGGTGAACAAATACCAAAATACAATGAAGAAATTCATGAAACTCAGTTTTTTGTTGTGCTTTGTCAATTTTAATTTCCAATTTTCCATTTTGTAAGCAATTTGTTTTCTTCTCGTACTCTTCGCGTTACAGTGAAGGTGCTTTCCGAGACGAGACTTTATTTTCGTGTCAGATCCAATTGATATTTGATGTTCTTGTAATGGAGTTTGCAAGTAGCCCGAAAATGGTCTGATTCTGTCAATATTACCTTAATTCTGCACGAAACCTGCGTATATAATACGGAAAATTAAAAAAATATTCTCGTGTTGTTCCAAGATACGGTAAACTTTCAGCATACTTGCAAACCCCAAATTGCAGCATCATACCCGTTATGGCCTGTCCATGTATGCGATTCGCACTTGCGAAAATGACAAATGCCCGTCCATGTTCGAGTCAATGTCAATGAGGGGGGTCCCGCAGCGATTTTGCATCTAGTATGCATCTATTTCAAAATAGTACAGATCTATTTCAAATAGTATGGATCTATTTCAAATAGTACGGATCTGATACACTTTCGTTGCGGGACTATGTCAAACGCGTCATTCGCCTGGGTTACGGTAAGCATTTGACATTCATGTAAAATGACCTGGGCCTGAACATGGACAGGCATTTGTCATTTTCGCAAGTGCGAATCGCAAACATGGACAGGGCATAACAGTAATCAGGGGAGACTCACCGTACTTTTAAATTTCCAGAAAACGAATTGTTTATTTAATTTTAGCCACGGACATGGACAACTGGATGCACATTAGTCGAATGACAGATAGACAATTAGAAGATTACTACAATTTTGAGTACTCCTGGACAGATGAATCAAAATTAGCATTGGGAATGTGCAGAAGGTATGGTATGGACATGCCCATTTATAATATTTGATTTCATTTTATTGAAGGAGCGATTGATCTTCTGAGAAGTAGGGAGAGCAGGAAAAAAGGGGGTGTGTATCGGAAACAGAACTATGACATATTTTTAATACAATATACCTCACTGTGATAGGACGTTGACGTTAGCGTGGTCGTAACTATTCACAATATTCGGTTAACGCTATTATCTTATGGTCATCACTTAAGCTCAACTTATTTAGCGTTCGTGCTTGCGCTCCGTACCTGACGCATAGACCCAACTTTTTACTTGCAAAATCGCCTTGGAGAGATTTATCTGGAAGGATATCCATATAAGGAACACAAATGGATGTTAATCTTCTTATAAAGTACTAATTTTTACTTGTTCGTGTCCCACCTTCAATATAATAAATATCTTTCGATTTCTTGTGAACTTAGTGGAAATAAAGCAGCTGTTTCATCATTAGCCCACCTCTGCACACCGCAGGACAGCCCCGGACAGTCTCAAGTTCAAAGCGAAATACCAGCCTACATTTGGATAAGCTGCATAAGAATGCTGGTGCACTCGATGTGTTTCAAAAAGCGGCCGGTATTTCGCTTTAAAGGGTCAGGCCCATTTCAAATTACCCCTATTTTGATGACTCCATCGGATTCTCCGTTTCAAATGTAGTAGGCTGATTTTTTTTCCAATTATTAGCCGCAAAATTCACGCAGTATTCAGCAATTTACCATGGCCAGTCATACCCAACTATGTATCGCAGTTGTCACGCCCCTCCGCGCTAATTTGGCAATATGCTCTATTGGGCGTGGCAATTGCGATATTGGCCAATCAGCGCGAGTGGGCGTGACAACTGCGATTGATTGTTGTGTATGACTGGCCATGGTAAATTGCTGAAATCTGCGTGAATATTGCGACTGAAAATTGGAAAAAATTTCAGCCTACTATATTTTAAACGGAGAATCCGATGGAGTCATCTAAAAAAGGGGTAATTTGAAATGGGCCTGACCCTTTAAACGATAAGCTGCTTCAATGTTCTCACAACAAATACAAATACAAACCCACACACTGAAGTCAAGTGCGTTGAGGCATAGCATAACAAAAAAATAAAAGATTCATTTATTTCTCGTTTTTTTTTTAACTCAATATGTTCTATGAAAACCCAATAGTCCTCTATGGGCTCGATGAAAGTATATTAATTGCAAATTGCCAAACTCTATTGAAGTAGTGCAAACTTTGAAGTTCTATGAATTATGAACGAAATATTCGGAAAGAGATAGAAGTGCAGAATATATTGCAACATATCCTATTTGCTTATCCCTAATGCTTGAGTTCACACAATTAGCGTCTTCTTCTAATACTTAAAGCGAAATACCGGCCGGTTTTTGAAACACATCGAGTTCACCAGCATTCTTATCAGTTCATGCAAATGAACATAAATTAGAATAAAAATCGAGATAAATTCGAGCAAATTAGCATACGTACGTAAGAATGGAGTTGTCCCGATGCGTTTCAAAAACCGACCGGTATTTCGCTTTGAAGAATTGATAGTTGATAATATACATAGTACACAATATTTTAAATAATTATATTATACATAACTCCTGTTACGATGAGATGAGAAATCAATATTACGTTTAAATACCCTTGTATAATTTTTCAATACATACATATGTATTTCACAAATTAGCATATCGGTCCATCTCGTGTCAGATTCCTGTTGCTCTTTCAGTGCCCAATTTAGTTATATCCCGAAGAGCGGACCGCCCCCACGGAATAACACACTTTAGGAGAATTTGCACCGCTCTTTTGTTGTAGAATCAAGAGGGTAATCTGAGAATACGAGCTCACTTTCAAGATTCTTTTTAGTTTTTTTTTGCTTCTTTTAAAAGAAGTTTATGGTTTGGCCACTGGTCGTTTTGTGCAGTTTTTTATGTAGAAAACTTTGCCAGACTTTACATTTACCTCCATAAACGACAGATAAACATTTCAACGTAGATTGTGTATGAACCTTTGACAAAAAAGTTCTATTTCATTTTTTTTTTGAAGTGATTATTTCTGAATGTGCCTCTGTTAGATGCTAGAGTCAGCGAACTGTTATACTAACCTGATGCAAAACTCCTTTTGAAGACGATACCATGACATTGTTTGATTTTTAAAGCCCTTATTTGGTTTTATGTATCAATTACTCGGCCTTTTCTTGTAGGATATCTACTTACTTTATAAGAACCAACTCCTCCAGAGCTTGGTAAATACATCATTAAATTGTTTTTAATGTTCGATAGTGTCACACGTAAAAATGCGAGATACTTTACGAAGTTGTGTGCTTTACCGATGATTTTTGCGAAAAATAAATCAGAAAAATATGCGCACCGAATTATGTTCTAGGTTTTGCTCACCATCAGCTGTTTTTTCAATAATAAATCACGAGACAATATTGAGTCAATATTTCTAGATAATAAATTATAGTAAACTAAGATGTGCCGCCCATAACAGTCCTCTTTAGCCAATCAGCAGCGCCATAGCCCTACTGTAGCTGCGAAAGACCCGAATCGGGTTGGAACGTTTGTTCAACTTCAAAATAGCACGGCGGAAAAAGAGAATACATTTCCATTCAGCTCATATAAAAATCAGATTTCGGTGTAACATGAGCGCCTGGGCCTAACCCATTTAACAAGTTTCCAATATTTCTATGTGAAATATATTAATAGAACTTCTCCATGTACACTTTGAACTCATTTTTTTCCGTAGTCAAGCTGGAAAACCTTCTCAAAGGGTTGTTTTTGGAAGTTGGATTTTGTGTGCATATTTCAGTGGGTTGCAAACGAATGTGTGAGTGGCCTGTTATGGGTTCCTCTTTTAGTTTTTTGTGTTATTTTTTGAAATGAGTATCCATAGAGGAAAATTTAAAAGAAACTGTAAAAAGGACCTCGGTTAGAACCTAAACAATTATTGCTATTAGTTAACTTGGCCTAGCACCTAGGTATGCAACACAGCGAAGTTTGACGACTGATATTAGAATGACTACGGTCAATTTTATGTAATGTCCTATGATTATCTACCTCTACTTCCTTTCTCTCTCTCATTCTCTCTCACTCTCATTCTCTCTCTTCCTCTCTCTCTCTCTCTCATTATCTCTCTTATTCTCTCTCTCATACTCATTATCCTCTGCTTCGTTCTATTCCTCCCTCGGTCTTCGGCTTCTTCTAGCGCTGATTATACACGCGCAATTTTAAAGTCGTTTTAAATTTTTAACTGCGTCTTTCAAGATTAGATAGAGATCTTCGCATGAATATATGAGATGAAAGTTGCGATTCTTAGAAAACGAAAGATACTGAGAATCAGAGAAGTAGAGAAAGAAAGACTGGATGTGAATTCGAGAGAGTGAGAGTGCGAGGTTAGCGAGAGAATAAATGATTTTTAGAAACTAACCACTAACCCCTAGCTGCCGTGAGTTTTTAATAAATTCATGAGTTCAGTAGTTTAACTATGCCCAGGAAAAATGGCAAATCTCCATAGCCATGCAATATATCTTGTTAAATATTTACTAAGTTGACTGAAGCGATTTCTCGATTAATTTTCTTAAATATTGGCACATTTTCAACTTTCTTCTCTTGTATAAATACACAGCTTAATCACAAACAAGTCACCTTTAAACTTTTTTTTTCAGAAATTAACGACATGTTTTCTTTGCTTCACCTCCTCACGCTTGTTGCAGCCCATAGAGCAGAGGTGAGATTAAAAAAAAATGCAGTTACTATACATAGAATTGACCTTTATTTCCATTTTCTTTCAGGAACCTGCTTATCATTTATCGTTACTTTTATTTTCACTTGGGTTACATGCTATACACCCAATGTGGCACACACAATGCGCGCGATTCTGTAGCGAGTAGAGGCAGATTAATTGTGACTTGCATGTAATGGTGTTTCCAAGTATCCAAAAAATTCGGTGTGATTCTGTCAATACGACCGTATGTCTGCACGAAACTTGCATAAATAATATGAAAAATAAAATAAAAAATATTATCGTGTAGTAATATACTGTAAATTTTCACCATACTTGGAAACCCCATAAGAACAAGGCCTTAGCAATATAGTAATCAAGAAACCCGAGTACAAATCTAGCCCATGCCAAATTTGAACAATTCCTCCCGTCTCTAACATGAATCCTTTATTTGAATTGTTTTCCTCGCTCAGGAGGAACTCAGCGATCACATTACGGCTTTCACCATCAAAGTGAAACATCTTTTAGCAAATGATCAGGTTGATGACCATAGACATAAATCACAAAAACATTTAAAGCGCAATACATCGAGCACGCCATCATTCTTATGCAACTTATGCAAATGAGCATAAATTAGAATAAAGAATGGAGCTAAATTCGAGCAAAGTAGCATAAATATGCAAGAATTCGGATGACCGCGATGCGCTAAAAACCGGCCTGTATTTCGCTTTAAAAATCTATTTAGAAAAAGTGTTTTTCAGCGTGGGTTGGTAATATATTAATTTGTAAAATATTTCTATAATAAAAAAATAACTCGTGTTGAAAGTTGAAACTATTTAAAGAGGTGTTTTTCACCGCGGGGGTGGTCATGTTCATATTTCTCTCCCTACAATATTTGATCTATCTGGTGTTGGCAACACAAAGAACAGTGGCAGTCGAAGCGTTTAGAGATTTTTTATGGGCCTTATCCTCTAGGGACATCATATAAGGGAATGGGCCTCAGTGAGTATGGACATATTTGGACAACGGTCAGTAGAAATGATCCCTTGCGATCTCAGAATAAACTGGCCCAGGACAAAATGCAAGGAATTTGCATGTTTAGGGGGAATTATCGAAAATTGTATGGGGTAGAAATAATCGATTTGCACCTAGTATTTCACTATGGAAGAGTAGTATTGATGTAAAGCGACCATTTTATTGAGGTAGTGCATGCACACGGTATTTTCGTATCGAAGTTTCATCGCGTAGTATTAATTTCGTTTATCAACACGGCAATGTCATGTGTAAGATAAGGGACAAAATTGCCTTTCAACCCTTCTATGTTTTACTTTATTTATTTTTATTTACTTATCTATTTATTTGAAGCCACGCATCGTTATTCATTGTCGCACAACATTCACTACTATAAACTATAAAGTGCAAGCTCATCCTTGATTTTTGTTCAAAGCAAGGACCAGACTAATACATTATATTACCACCACCCACCAGCCAAACATAAATTTAATTTTTTGATTTCGATAAAATTAACCACCTATTGCCCTATTGGGTTGAGTGTTTTCGCCTTTTGTTTTCCGTTCCGTTTTCGGTAATGGATATTTGTTATTTGTAAATAACAATTGGAACATAGGTAGAATCCAGGAATTAGATTCTTACAGTATAGCCTCTATTACTCTGGAACTATAAAATTTGGGTTTTAGTGGCTCACAATTGAGATCACGACTAATATTTCTTTCTCGCATGAAGCTATGAAAACGACAATGCGTACTCACAACTTTGTTATTTTAAAATATTTGGTCGCCGTAACCGGTGTGGTAAATTTCACTGATGAAACTCGGGTGGAGCGCGGCGACCCTGGCGCCAAAAATTGGCGCGGCGAAAAGTGGGTTTACATTGATGCAGAGCCAGAAAAAAGGTGCGCGGTGACTTCGCCGTATCGTCCCGCAAGAATCCGACGAATACTGGGCGTGTTGCGTGGCGAGAGGCAGGTGCGTCTGCTTTTTTTGCGCCGCGCACGATCACAGTCACTCTGAAGAAAAATAGCACCCATTCAAAATTTGGTCTCTGAACCTGCTCCTTGAATTGTGAACTGTTTTTGGCAACATGTGTCTACGTTGATTATGTCAAGCATGGGATTTGCTTCAGGGAATCAGCTAACAACATTAGAGTCGCAGAGCATCTGCGTGGGATATCTAATCATCACTACTATGTGTTCTTTTCTAGCGGAACACCACCTTGATCAATTTGTTGAAAATTAAAAAAGGGTGCTTCTACCCCCGAGAAATGTTTACTCTTTTGAGCACATGGAATTCTAAGCTAAAAGGTAGAATAGAGAGTTATAAGCGCGTCTGCCAGGGTTGCGACATAATAAAAACTGTTTTATGACTTCCCAATTCTAAATGTATTTTACAATGGAGCATTACTCTTGAATGTTTGCATATGAAAAGTGACAAGTTACATAAAAGCCATGCTTTCTTGACATTTTCCGAAAGACTGCAACATGTTTGTGAAAAGAGATGTCACTCAAGCTGACAGCGAACATCGGCAGTTAAAATTGGGCCAATGATTCTGCGTGGGATTTGCGCTATCCAACCTTTTATTTATACCACTGTGAAGTCTTATCGTTTTATAGGGAAGAAATATGAAAAATAAATAAAAATGTGTTAGCGTAACGATACCAGATAAAAAGGGGCCTTATTTAAAAACACACCAGAAACCATAACTTGATTAATTTAATAAAATAAAACAGCATAATAACCTAAGAAAATCAAAGAAATTGGTTTTCTTCAGAATTTTTTGAACATTTTTTGATGGCCCTTTAGTATAATTACCTATATTTTAGCGTGACCTCTCCATGTCACCGCCGAGTCCGCGCCGTACTGAAATGAGACAACTTTACGATCACTTATTCAATGGATACCAAAAAGAATTGAGACCGGTACTCAACGAGTCACATGCTGTTGATGTGAGCTTATAATTTCGAAGATGGTTTTCTTTTCCTTTAATTTCGTCTTACTTGGGCTTAGGCTTAGGCCACAAGTGGTTCTTGCGAATGAGCGTGATACATTGAATACATGGGACGTGGCTCTAGTTTACCAAATGAACGAATTCTTGCAAGTATTTCTCATGAAGCTGCTTGAACAGAATCGATCCTCAAACGAGTAACTTATCACTTTATTTAAGCAACGTAAATGACATGCTTTTAGTAAGCCACAGCTTTTAATAAGTAAGAAACTTTAGGTAAAGCTCAAATTCTGGCTCAAGCAGATACTGAAGGTGGACGAGAGAGATCAAATCGTCAATGTGTATTGCTGGCTTGAACTGGTGAGACGATTTTTCTTTCCATATAGTAAAACCCAACAAAATCCCAACCTTTGATCGGTGTAAATGTCTACAGTCCTTCGGTGCATGGCCTGATCTACCCGGACTTTCCTGGGCCTGGGTCTACGGTCAGTGAGCCTGAGCCTGAGCCTAACCGGGTCCGACTTTCTAGAGAGATGAATCATAAAGAGTACGCACCCTATTATTAGTAGGTATACAGCCCTGATTTTAGTACTGGCGCGATGAGACCTTGTCCTGGAATCCGCAGTATTTCGGCAATTTAACACGTGTCCACGTGCCATCGGACAAAATTTGGAAACCCGACATTTTGGTGTATAACAAGTGAGTTAGAGATTGATATTGACTGACCACGTTGTACGGAAATGGCAAAAGCATGGCGCACCCTTGGCGCATGCCACAGCATGGCGCACCCTTGGCGCATGGCAAAAGCATGGCGCACCCTTAGCACTCCTGTCGCGCACGTTTTTGGAGGTACCGCAGCTCGTTTGCCACAAGTGTACTACATTAATTGTTCATTAATAATTAAAAATAAACAATAATGAAATAGTTTTTTTTCCAAATTTCAGTGCAAATATGAACGTCGAGGAAAATGAGCTGGAAACAAATGCGATTATTGAACACACTGGACAGGCAAGTCATTCTATTAATTTTCGATCAAATTCACATAAATAAAACTACAGTAACCCGCAGTTTTTATGCAAACATAATGCGACTACAGTACTCAACTGTCTAAAATAAATACTTGCGTACATTAAAATCAATAATTGCGTAAAATCGTTAATTGTGTACAGTACCCTTGTTCAGGTCGTTCTCTTTCGATCGATAATCACATCAATATCCTGTCAGCTGAATTTAGCCAATTTTCCGTTTGATCAGGTACGGAGGTTCACTTTTAGCGGTACCGGTACCGATACCGTTAAATTGAGATCGATAGACCTAGCCCAGCACAGACAGCTCTTTTTTTGTTTTACTAAATTTGTAATTTTGTATTTCGGACCCCTAAATCCCCATCATTGGACCCCTAAAGTCGAATAGAGCCGTGAATTCTTGATGTCAGAAACAGAATTTAAATGTATTGTAGTTTTGTTGTTTAGACTACAAACTTCATTTCTTAAACTACAATTACAAACTATGAAAAAAATACTAATGTTGCAGCAAGTCTGCTATTTGACATTTGCCAGTTGGAGTATGGACGGTAGCAAGTTGAACCTTTTTGCCACGGAAAAGACTGATAACTTGGAACTTTATATTAGAAATACGGAGTGGTCACTCAGTGATTTTCAGGTTAGCCTTTGTTCTAATTTTTTAATTTTTTAATCTTTAAATTTTAAATTATATTCGCAACACTGATGTCGTATCTGCCTCTTTGGTTATCTCTTTAGATCTCTCACACACTCTCTCTCTCTATCTATCTCTCCATCCCTCTCTCTCTTTCTCCCCCCCCCTCTATCTCTCTCTCTCTCTGCCACTCTGTATCTCTGTCTCTCTCTCATTTTTTGAATCTTTAAATTTTAGATTATATTCACATCACTTATGTGATATCCGTTTCTTTGGCTATCTCTTTTGGTATCTCTCTCTTACACTATTACCTATTATAATTTCTCTCTATGTCTCGCTATAGCTCTCTCTCTCGAGCTCTCTCTCTAGCTCTCTCTCCCTTTCTTTCTCCCTCTCTCTTTAGCTCTATTTTTGCAGAAGCTACAAAGCTTTGCTCTTGTTCCTTCTCATTTTTGAGTAGGCGAGTAGTGGCTATCTCCCCCTTGCACGATCCCTTCTTTCTTCTATAAAATAAGAGATTCAAAAATTCTCCGAGGAAATCTCATTCGTTGCCTTCTGCGACCCCGCACTATCATTTCATTGAACGAAGAACAACGCTGGAGATATCCCAAATAAACTTTCGATGCAAGATTATAGGGAGAATTGCAACAACAAGTTTGAGTATTTTCCCTATAAGAACAGGGGTCAAGTGATGAATAGTTTATTGATACATACATCGAAACATATGCAATCAAAAGGATTGTTTTAAGGAGGCTTTTCTGATATGAATTTGAAGAGATGCATAGTTAGGAAGGAATTTTAAAGGTTATTACGAGAAAGTAGCGAGGGTAGATTATTGGTCAGGAAAGGAGAAAATTGTGTTTCAAACAAAAATAAGTAATATTTTGGACGCTTACCGGTCACCTTCAAGGTTAACATGGGGTGGGTAGTTGCACCATCATGATTATTTATATTGCCAGGCTGTGCTAGTACAACATTTTCAAGTTAGTATTTACTTTTAGGCTCGTATTTACTCCAAAACCTATGATTGTTGTCCGCATCCGTTCCCTGATATCACGTATTTTATGGTGCTGCGTCGATCGCCGAGTTACTATATTTTCAGGTTGGATTTATCAATTAATAATAACATTACATCGGCGATTAACGCTAGTAATAACAAACAAACATATACTCGTCTGGGTATATGCTTGTTATAGTTATAGTTGCACCTAATTATTGTTTATTGAGCTTGTCTTATTGGTTGCATTACTTTTTACATAAGTATTTTCTCCATTTTATTTCCATACTTATTTGAGCGTTCCTCTTTTAGTTTGGTAATTCCATCAGCGTTTATCACCGTGGTTACAATAGTTGGATTTTTCACGCCGCATTCCACTACCGGAGAAAATACAGAAAAGGTCTCTCTGGGAGTGACTGCCCTTTTGTCGATGGCAATTATTAGTATGTTGATTTTCTGCTTTCCAATTACAATTAGTAATTACTATGTTACTAGGCTACATTATTGTTAGTGGTTAATATACATATGTGCATAAGACATGACGTCGTTAGTAGTTGGGTAGCGTAACTGGATGAAAGAGCAACTATTAAAAGAAAGGCGATTTCAGTGATGATGGTATCCGACGAAGTGCCCGCGACGTCGGAAGTTATTCCATTAATTGGTAATTTCCTTACTGTATACATAAATATAAATACATATACTTCTTGTATACATATACTTATAGTCCTTGTATGTAGAATGTTATGCATAATATCACACTGTTTATCATGAACGGGAAAAAGCTGTACCTAAAAAGAAAGGTTTCAAATAAGACAAGGTTTGTTGCGCGTAACTTGAATATAACGTCGACTATTTTCAGGAAAATATTATATCGGTCTAATATTTCTGATCTTCATTGCCGCATTTACAACCACTCTGACGCTCAGCTTTCAAATGCGTGGAAACTCAGGAGAGGAGGTATGGTATATTTTTATCACGGTTTCTTGTAACTAACCGAAACCAAAAACCCAGAGCAGGCCGGACCGTGTCTTTGAGGCACGGGACCCGCGCGGAGTTCATATCGCGAAGACGGGTCTGACCTTAACCTTAACCTTTTACTACTTATTATTGGTAGTAGCGCTTGGAGTATGAAGTCCTTCCATACGGTAATCGAATAGAACCAGAGGCCGTATTCACCAACACACAGGGAGCCTTCCCTAGGCTTACGAGCGCTCTGAATCTGTTCTTTTCTTGCACTCTCTACGCACTCTTTAGCTCCACGGAGAGGTCAGGGAGGGCTCCCTGCGTGTTGGTGAATACGGCCTCAGTACGTGGGGATCTCTCTGTCTCTCTCCTGTGTTCGTTGCTGAGGAAACTGGCTATGATAAAGTATTTTGCTCGATATTTCAATCAGCAATTCAATATAGGTTACGTGTCCGGATTACGGTATTTGGAATTTTTGGTGTAGTACTATTTATTTTGACTTCATTTAGGTTTCCCCAGCTCTGCGACACTTTTTCTTCGTTAGAATTGCTGGAAATCCTTATATTTCATGGGCGTTCTCCTTTCAATTACCCAGGAGGTATAGGATGAGCGAGGTAATGGTTTACATCAGCTTAGCATAAGTTTCGCTAAAGCACGCAGCTTGCCCAATCGCCGCTCAAAAAGAGACCTCCAGTGTGGCACGGCGGACCCAATTTCGCGCCAAGCGTGCGCGACGGGCGCCAAGTTTCTTGTGCCAAAGCTATGCAGCTCGCATGCCGACCTTACAAGCGGCAGCTATGTTCATTACCATGGGCCCATGAGATCTGAAGCCAAGAAACTCAAGATACCTCCATTTCAGGAAAAGACGTTCATCTTCGAACACATTCATAAATGTATGAATGGATATCATAAGGGATTGATTTCGAATAATGCGAATAATACGGAAAACCATAATTCTCACGAGATGAATGATAGGAAAGTGGTGGGTGATTTATGTTTTTTTCGAAAATCATCTGCTAGAAGCCCAAAAGCTTGGCGGAGCATATTTTTGAAACTTGTGACGGACAAATACTATACTGGTTTGAACTAATTATTAGGGTTCTGATAATTATAACTAACAAAAGCCTATACCATACTTATACCCTAGTAAAAGGGTTTCAAAAAGAATTTTTCGAAAAGAAGCGGAATTAAGAAATACATATTTTAGACCCTTGCATGTAATGGGAATTCGTGTTCACATTCACTCTCATATAAGTTGCGGATGGCCGTGGAGGAGATCAGACAAACACTTGCACAAGGTGAACATTTGTTTTATCAGTACAGTATAACCAGACGGCTATCGATCCTACTGACAATACAATGATCATGCTGCACAAGTTATATGCAACGTCTGAAACGTATCTTCCAAGTGTATGTGTAAAAACGAACTGGGCTTATTTTGAAGAGTTGCGAAAGGGGATTTACTTACACCATAACCAAACGCCTGAAATGTAAAATTCCGTTTCGTTCACACAAACAAAAAAGTAAACTCTTCTCATTTATTTAAATAATAATAATAATAAGTGTTTACGGTTCTTCCACCCACATTCATCATCGGCTCCTAAACCTGCCCCCCCCCCTTTTTTTTAAAGCGATATGACAGTCGTTTTGGCTTTTCAGAACGAGAAGCCAAACGCGTCTCCTTCGAATGGCAACAAGTAACTCGGATTATCGATCGTATGATTATGTTCATGTACATAATTGTGACAGTCGTCTTCGCCGTTTATATGCTCACTTCGAGGGATCCCGACCTTTGGCTCACTCCTGAACTTATGGATTCAGTGAAGAAGTAGTGGCATCCACACGGATCAAGATTGAGCGCCGCTATAGTATGGCGTTCGTTTGGCACACCTTTGGCGCAAATTTGTTCCCGCAGGTGTGCCGGCTTTGTTTACTTCGGATGAGGCCTGGCTGTGAAAGAGTGAATGCTCGAATAATTAAAATAACTGGTAGAATGACTCGTCAAATGCATAAAAAAAAACATTAAATGCCGAATCATGTAAAAGGCACTCCTAAATTAACTTGTTTTATGGCATACTAATGATTATTGTACATTTTACTTGATAACTATATCGTTTAACTTTTGACAGAGTTTTGACAATGGTTAATAGCAAAATTGACATAACATAGCTGTTTTTTCCATGAACACTAGTGCATTTTTCTGTTTATTCAAGCAAGAGTAATCTGTTCCAAAAGTAAATTAGGCATGCAAAATTTGGTTAGGAAAATGCTGCGTCTGTCTATCAAAGAGGAAGTGTTTTTGAAAGAGGGCAATGAGCTATTAAATAATCATTAATAAAGGTGCTGTGTTGTTTTTATAAAAAAGGATCCCGTTTTGTGTATAGATTGTTCACCTACATAGTTACCTGCTTTTTGACAAAAAAAAGGATCTAGGTGGAGTTCTCAGTGATTGAGACAAAAACGAGTGCGGCAGTAGCGCCAGAATTGTGCCGCGGTGACGATCTGATTTTTTCCTGTGCTAACCACCGCGCCGTACTAACTAATCATTTTTCAGTACGGGTTTTATAAGTTTCCTAATACAGAATTATTTCGTAACTATTTGTTGATCAAGCCCGAGCAATCATGTTTTGCTTTATCCTTGCCCTGTAATAGATGCATATGTATTTATCTATCTATATGTTTAACTGTGCATGTGCAGTATTCTACGTGTGCAGTGAGTACTACAATAAAATATTTTATAAATTTAAATGCTTGATGTATGTTTATTAGTTTATTAAAAAAAAATCGACATGAAAGCGGAATAATCGCCCAAACAACAGGAAAACCGTCAGTAGCCAATCACCACATGGTCATCATCGAAATGAACGTTTGGTGACGATTTGATGACCAGCTGACGACGGTTTTCCAGAAAAATTGGTCACGGTAAGGTCTCCAAGCGGTGATTCGTCACCAAATGGGCTCCTCCTTTTTCTATGGCATACATAAAAGAAACCGTTCCTTTGTGTGTAAGGAAATCACTTATTGTTCCGGTTGTGTAAAACAAGTGTGACCTCATACCGTAATTTGCTAGTGGCTATTTAGTTCTGGTACCAATTGGCGGTACCACCTTTGTGTTCTTTATTTGAAGACGCACACAATGGTACAATTTGCTATCGATGGTATCTACCATCGCGCACTTGTACTTAGCATTTGTACCGACCATTTGTACCGCTTTTGACACCTCTCAGCACCGGTTGACACCATTTGCGCACGCTTACCGGCAGATGTACCGCGCTGGTATATAAGGGTGCAGGTCAGAAATGTAGCATCATTATTCTAAAAACTATGGATTCTACGCCTAATTCACCGGTGGAAACACCTCGTCAAGCTAAGGGTAGATCTGTTATTCTGTCGGTTGGTGGAACGTATTCTTCACTTACTTCGACACCTACGTCTACTAGGAACTTGACGTCGTCAAGATCAATCAGGTATATTTTTAAAGTTAAGTTTTGAAATGTTTTACATGACACCCAAGTGAAATCTCCTCGAGTTTGTGTCTGTTTTATAACAGCTCCGCCTATTTACTTTACATCCCCTAAATTAAGAACCTAGTGGCGATTTTCAATCGTTAGATCCATTGCTAGTTATGAATTCTAGCAACAAAAATTTATGCAATTTAGTGGTTTACGTATTGCATTAAATTCAGTTTTTCATGAAATTGAACGTAATATGCTTAGACCTCAAGATAATATGGAACCTGTGAGCTCTGTGTGGACCAGCTCTAGAAGTGATCTTCTTGTGCAAAATCTTACTTCGGAAGTCGTGGCTTCTTCGCCAGAGAGAAACACTCGCTCACCACTTGTGTTATACATGGTTCCGAGTCCAAATAAGGTGAGTTCTTGTTTTTTTTTTATTTATTCAATTTTGTTCTGAGGCCGTATTCACCAACACGCAGTGAGCCCTCCCTGCCCTTTCCAGGGACCTAGCGAGTGCGTAGAGAGTGTGAGAGCAGAAGAGATTCAGAGCGCTCGTGAGCCTACGTAGGGCCCCTGTGTGTTGGTGAATACGGCCTCAGTTCGGGTCCCATCACTTTTGTTCTTTTGTACTGTGGGTTGGTATCTATCATAATTGTAGACAACATTATAATCCATACTTATATTTCCAGGCTCTCCCCGTCACCCAAACAACGTCCTCGTCTACCATTGGCTATGCCATGCCTGAAGAACCAATCGATAATCCTCCGACTACAGTATCCCAGATGTCAGCCAGTGAGAAGACAACACAAATGAACATCGCCTTTCGCTGGCAGTCATGTGATACGGTAAGGAAATGTGCCCTTTAATTTTTAAAGCGGTATGACACGTGTTCTATAAAGTAGTGGCAGTCATGTGATAGGTTCGATATTCGCGTTATTCGCGAAGGATATTCGCGTTTTCCGGTCATGATTATCAATGATAAAAATTTCTCTTTTGTGTATTTCATTTGATTTGAATTTATCGAAGCATTTTGATAAAAGAACTAAGCCTAAGCCCTTTTTGGTTTTATTAGTCATGAGATGATATAAAATCTTTTATTCATTTTTATTTTCAGTTCTCTATTTGCTCGTACACCTTGCTTTCCACAATGATGCTCATCTACTACATCATGTGCATTCTCAAAGAATTCAAATATTCAAATGAAGATAGTGATACAAGTTTGTTCGGTGAGTTAAAAAAATGCTTCATAAATTCGTGCTTGAAGATATAAGAAGATTATTTATTAACTCACTAGAGCTCGGGTGCTCCGCGCGCTACGTACCCTCGGTTTCTCGGGCCGCTTCGCGGGCCTCGACAGCCGTCAGCTCGCTCGGCGGGTCTGCGGCCCGCCTCAATCTCATACGAACTTTTTTCACTGCCATAGTTTTGAAACAGAAGGCATATTACCTGTCGAATGATCCAATTTATAGGAGATGCTGGCCTTCTACAAGTTGTTGAAGTCCTCTGGATAGTCTGCTGTTGTACTCTGATTGTCTATCTACTCTCTATCAAGAAAGTGCCAATGCCTTTGTATCTTGTACTCTCGGTGAGTATTTAAAGGGAACCTATCCAGATACCCCTAGACTAATTGCAATTGCCGAAACCACGGAAAACCCGTCGTAGGCCCGTCACCAAATGGTTTTTCTCGAATAAACCGTCTGGTGACTGGTACGTGGCATTTGGTGACCAGTTCATGACGGTTTCCTATAAAACTTGGTCACGAGATGGTCAAGAATTGGTCACCGAATGTGCTGGCTCACGAAAAAAACCAGTGAACCGCCACCAAATGGGTTCACCCATTTCCTATGAAGTTTCACGGGCGCTGGTACCGTAGCTTTAGCCCAGTAATTGTTCTCTTTCGCATGGGTTCTATAAATATGTATTTGACTTATAAAAGATGCTAGAATATATTTAATCTTGTGCATTTTCAGACAATTGCTTTTCTTGGATCGCTTTCTCTACTTCTAATCAACGTTCACAAATATTATGAAGGAAAGATATTGGCAGGTTGGTTATTTATATTTATTTAAATTAGCAAATTCGTATTTCATCAAATTATAAAATTTGCATATAAAGCAAAGAAATGTTGTATACTGTATCCAGATAAGCAACCAAATTAGCATGATAATTAAGTTTCTCAATTTAGAATCCCCGTTCTTCATCTGTCAATGGTTCATGGCCATACTGGGAGGAATGAATGTTGGGATCTACAGTACTGCTGCATACTTGGATCTTACCGTATCCTCGCTCCCGGGATGTATTTTAGAAAACACTAGAAATGATGATACTGTAGACAATTTCTCCTCAGGTATTAATCCATCAATTGCCTAATTGGATATGAAGATTTAACATAATATTTATTTTATATATTACTGTTGTCTTAGTAATTATGCAAAGGTTTGCTCCATTTAATTATGTGAATATTTGCAACATATATATATTTGAATATATTGGCTTCGTCATATTATTAACTAGTCATAATTAATATAATTTTATCGAAAAAGCATATCATTACCATAAACTCAGGCCCTAAGAAGGAAAGGACTATAATTAATATATTTATGTTTATTGCTATCTTGCGTTAATAATATAATATTTATTCTTTATATAATCTATAATCATTTTACTTTTCTGTACGGTTACCTACTAGTCACTTGCCCTATGTATTCTTATAAAATATATATTTTTTTAAATAAAATTTAAAAGCTTGTTGTTACTTTTAATATGTCGCATTTGTTGAAGAACAATTGAAATTCTGAGTATGCCCACGAAATCCGTTCATAATTCCGGCCGGTTTTTTCGAGTACATCAGCATTCTTATTCAGCTTATGCAAATGCACATAAATTAGAATAAAAAATTGAGTCAAATTCGAGCAACTTTGCATAATTACGCGTAAGAATCAGCTGTCAACTATGCGTTTCAGAAAAAAAGTGGCACGCCGGTGGGTTCTGGCGTGCATGTTGCACGCCGTGAAGAATTAATATTAATGTTGCCGCTTCCATGCCGTAACGGCGGGTAAATTTCACGCCATTTCTATATGCAGCATCACTAGAGAGTTTGTGCATCTAGCGACAAGCATTTAACGATCTTAGTAACAAACATATAGTTTAAAACGGTGCGATAGATACGGTAACATTGCCAAATACTCTTACGGGATGAGTACCCATTGTAAGCAGAACCTTTCACCATTCACCAAACCTACTGATTCAAACATACATATCAAAGCGAAAAAAGGAAATAATAATAATTTATTAATACATTATATATAATATAAGTGTGCTTCATATAAAATTATGATAAGAAGTTGGCAAATTAAGTCGCATGCAATGATAAGCTTGAGATTCCTTGAGAAAAAAATAACTAAGGACTAGTAAGAATGTATCTAAAAAGTGATAGTAATAATGGGTAACCTTTCAAAACAAGCAAAAAAAAACACTTTTTTTATTGAAGTTGAATTGCGAACTCGGACTTGCCGGCAGTTGACTGATAACTGTTATAGAAACAATTGCTACTATGCTATGTAGACTATGTTTCAATAGAGAATTCAATAACATGAAATGGTTGAAAATTATAGAGAATTCAATAACATGAAATGGTTGAAAATTACAATTAAAATGCGGGTTATATATTTAAATGATGAAAGATGAAAGATGTTCGGTAAAAAAGTTTACAAGATTTTCCTACGTCAGCTAAACCTAGTCTATTAACGGTTTACGAAGTTTCATTGGTTGATTAAAAAATTGCAAGGTTCAGCGGTTGCAAGGCTTTCTTAGCCTGTTCGGAAGTTCATTTCGAAGTATTGTATGCAGAATGGAATGCTAAGCATGACGCCTCGTCATCGCCTATTCCATACGCAAAAAATGGTATTGGAGCAGTAGAAGCTTGGAGAGTCTAAATAAATTTGAACCAACAACCTTAAATCGAAATACCGGCCGGTTTTTGAATCGCATTGTGTACACCTGCTTTCTTATGCAGCATATGCAAATGAGCAAAAATTAGAATAAAAACTAGACCCCGATTAGACCCCACGTTGCACAAATGCATAGGAATGCAAGTACTTGAGATGCGTTTCAAAAACAGGCTGGTATTTCGCTTTAATAAAATCATTTATTCAGGAAATAAAATCACTTAGTCAGAAAACTTTACAGAATCTTCGCCACATGTAGTTGGGCGTAGAATTGGTAGTCTCTACGGCACTTACATCTTACTAGTGATTTTCTTAGAACAGGCTATTTTACAGTGTTAGATGCGTGTATTTGTGTTGCTCCGTCGGCGTCAAAGCATGTTTCTCTATTATAACGCTTCGTGTGTTACACTATAATTAGATGAGCAGTATCGCACAGTTTAGGATTATTCTATCGAAATGTGGCAACGTTCTCTTCTCCGACCCACACGACCCGGGTTCGAATCCCGCTCAGTGCTACCATCTCATCTTGCAAACATACCATGCCGTCGGGTATAAAGTTAAGGCGCTCCCCTTGCCTAGCCTTAGGACGGACCTTCGCTGTGTATTATCTAAATATCCGTCTTCTATCGTCTACTTCACGCTATGGGACACATCGGCTAAGAGACACCGCCTTGGATTAGCAGCTAAAAATGATGATCCCCGACTTCGAGAGCAAACGGGACCCTGGATTCTACGTGCTTCTATGTGTGATGATTGTATGTCTGTACGTCTGAATAAAGTGGTATTCACATCTAACCTTATAGTTTGTTGAGTGACGAATATCTGGTACGTAATCGGTATTGACCGCCAGATAAAAGACCCGACAGTACGTCCCACTCGAAAAAGCGACCTTATGCAGCTGCGGCATTGAGGGAAATTGTGCCACGTAGTCTATGCAGTCTTCCGTACATGCTATCGTTTTCCAGCTGATGCCCGCAGGGATCTAAAGAAAATTCATCGCGCCAAAACGAAATTAAGAATCTGTTGACATCGTCAGACTAAAGACAGCCGCATGGCTCAGCGTCCAATGGCTTCCAAGTTTTGCTCACCATCAGTTACTAAATGTAGGTTAGTTTCGCAAAATTTTTCACTTTCCCTAGCTAATCCTTCCTGCAAAAATAATCGTTGCCGGTAAGTTAAACCCAAAGCTAAATATTTCCGCCTACATAAAGCACAGTATCTGGAAGAAGTGATTCAGTAATTCGGACGTAACTTGTTTCATTCGTTTTCTCCATGCTATCCAGACAAGGAGTGCCTGGAATATATTTGAGGTAACTTTTCTCTTTCATCGTCACTTTATATTTTGAACTGCATTTTTTTTCCTCTACTAAAAATACAATTGCACCGTAGCAGTAGCATGGCGATAAATTTTTTGATAAAGTAAGTTCGTCGAGAGCGAGGAGGGCGAGAGGGAGAGTGAGAGTGTAGAGAGCGATGCCATTTCGGCTAGAGCGAGGCGAGAGAGAGAGAGATGAACTAAAATTTCAGGGACGTAAAAACACATGGAATCATAGTGCGACTAGAAGATTACCTTCCTCAACAGTTGTGGCCGTTATTGATGTTGTTAGGCTTGATGCAGCGGTAGATTCTACTGCTAGACGATGTGTCGAAACCGTCGTCGATTCAAAATTCTCTTCTATACCGTCATTGGTAAAAGATGCTTCATTGCATGTCTCCATATTGTTTTCAAACTTGTACGAAACCAGGAAATCGCCTTGCCCTCTCCTGGAAGTTCGGCATGTCGCAAAGATTTTCCCATTGCAGAACACCTGTAAATTCAATAATTATGGAAGTGGCTGACCTTATCTTGCAGGCTATTCGCGACATACACGCGCCGTTACTTTGCCTGTTAATGTGTAGACGAATAAAGTTGTTTTGCTGTTTTTTTTGGTCATTGTCTTACAATAAATCCTATATAAATAGAGTATACGCACAAAACGAAAAGCAAGGAAAAACAGCAAGAAAAACTTTCAACAACAACATTCATTTACTGTATAAAGAGTCTCGGGCCGAGTCCGAGTTCACTGATAATGAGCACAAAATTTCTTAATTATCAAGAGAAAGTTAGGGGATGAGCATCATCCATTAGTTAAAAAGGTGCTCTCCTCACCTTGCACTGATTTTGATATAAAGCAATTCCCCAATATTCTAGTTTATCGGAACAGCATGTTCGGCTCCAGTTCAGGCAAAATGGTAATTTCAAGGAGGATTTTGTCTGCATGTAGCCAACCTAAAGAAATGTTATTGCTGTTACTGTATTTTGTGTAATCACCTGTCACTAACATCAAGCTCTTTATTTACACAAAATAAGTGATTTTCAACAATCAGCAATTTATCAACGGCTATGACGTAGATAACTTTCCCCATATTTGGCGCTTTGTGTATTTAAAATAATAATAATAATAATAAATATTAACAAAACTATGGACTATGGATACTCTATCATTGGCTACCGTAAACTTGTCCTCGAGCTCGCTGACATTCCCCCGATATTTCACCCATACTGATCCATTGACAGTCGAGAAAAAGCATAGAATATAGAGCAAACTGACCAAATTCATTGTAAAATCGTTTCCTGAATTTCGTTTTACGTAACCTTCATGCAAAAAAACAACAAGAATGGACAGCGTACCATTAGTTAAGATTTACGGTAGGTCTTAATTCAATAGCGTCTGGCTATAACCTACAAATGAAAAAAAACCAGCACTAATGAATGGCAGGATTAATTCATTAATACTATGGTGTAGTTCTCGTGGGTCCGAAAAGAATAAACACAAACTCGATTATTATCACTAAACTACCTTACTGACTGTCTAAACGTAAGTTAATGATAACGCAAGTCTAATGAAATCCGACAAAAAATAGTCGCCGAGACGCTGGAAGAAAAAAACTATCTTGGGATTACACTTTCGTTTGCGAATGGGCGGGATCTGACCGAAGGAACGCTACGTTTGGATAGCTCAAAATAAAATATAGGATGAAAATAGCGGATAAAAGAATTATACACGCCTGGTTGCCGTCCGATCTGCGTCGCTTAGGCTTAGGCTTAGGCTTAGGGATAAAAGAACTAGAAGCTACTCCCATTAGAGGGTTCCATTAGCAATAGATATAGGCTCTGTATTTTAGTATTTTTCGTCTTGCGGTATCCGGGTAACTGAGTGAAGTGCGCAAGCTAAAATGCCAATTTATAGTTTCCACTAAAAGGCGATGCTAAACAAAAATGGAATACGAGATATAACATGGATGATATAGAATAAGGCCAGTGAAAGAATCTTTATTTTCTATAGTTGTCTTTCAATGGTACATACCCGGCCATGTAAAAAAATAATATGTTTGCACAAACGCACACATACACTTACAAGCAAAGACAGACGACACAAGGAGTTTCCAATACTGTAATGCCATAAGAGCGCACAAATTAATTGTGAACACGGTACCTGGCCGAACAGTTTGCCGGGGACTAAAGGGTCAAGTGACCCCTATGTTTGATGATTCCATCTGATTCACCATGTCAAATATAGTAGGATGCAATATTTTTCTAATTTTCAAGCGCAAAATTCACACACTATTCAGCAATTTACCATGGCGCAGTCATACCCAACTATCTTTCGCAGTTGGCACGCCCATTCGCGCTGATTGGCCAATATCGCGATTGCCACGCCCAATAGAGCATATTGCCCAATTAGCGCGAAGGGGCGTCACAACTGCGATAGATAGTTGGGTATGACTGGCTATGGTAACTTGCTGAATACGGCGTGAATTTTGCGCTTGAAAATTAGAGAAATAGATGGAATCCTCAAAAATAGGTGTCGCTTGAAATGGGCTTGACCCTTTAACTCTGCGAGTTCTAGGTGTGTACATGCGGTCTTCACACACTTTTACAAGTAAATCGAATAAACTTTTAATGGTAAATTAAGTTCTCGTGGACCTGGAATTCAGGACGTTGACCGTGGACTTCCAGCTTCAAGGTCCAGGTTCCTCAAACTAGCCACTCAAGAAAAAAAAAGTTGTGAATCTGCACAAAAGTATTCCATTCCATTATTTTTTTAAATATATAAATAAACCAGTCAGCTCACGCTGCCTGCGGCGACTTACATGGAAATATGATTGGTTTAGCAAGGGCATACTTATATACAAAGTTTCAAACGTATCATAAGAAATTCACATAATAGGAAACAATTGCATATGCATACTTCGATACTGAGCTGCGACACTCTTTTTATACCCGAACGCCAAAGTTGCATTTCCGTAACGCACATCGGTATGCAAAGTACACTACAGTTACTCGTTTATATAATAAGATGTTTAGAAATGTTTAGAAATGTTTAGAAATGTTTATTAGACTCTTAGAAAGTTCTTGTTTATTGGATCAACGAGTCGTAGGAACAGAGCGGAAAGTTCTTGGGGTAGTTGCTGTCAGCTCGTAGGCCAAAAGGTACCCTAAGATGTTGGTGCGGTAAGGACACCATCAGACTAACAAGGGACCGTGCGCATCAATAACATACGAAACTGAACTGATAAACATACAAACACAGAAACGAACACAAACACAATTACACTAAGTCATGCATGATGGCACACATAATAATAATAATAATAATAATAATAATAATAATAACACAGCTACAGATAGACAGTACAATATCAGTTTCACATTTCACACTAAAGGACATTACCTCACTTAATTTAAATAAAATATGGGGGGCGAAGGGTTAAAATATGGGCAATTTTTTCCTGTTGGTAAGTGTTCCTAAGTTCAGTGAAGAAGAATCATATCATAACTACCTTCAAATTCAAATTTCCGTTTTTCATTTTTTTTTTTCAATTTCGACGTAAACAAAGGGATTAACAATCGAAGTGACCCAAGCAGGAAGATTTTTATTAATTTTAAAATTCTTTTCTTTGGTCTATTCATAGTGTATGTATGAATTCATAACGCTAACCCTGGGATAAACTTAGTTAAGCTGGTCCACTCGAGAGTTAAACACCGTGTGAGAATGACCCTCTCCTTTTGTGGATGTTATATATGAACTTGTGTTATATATTTTAGTGCCTATTTTCCGGTGTTCCACTAGGGAGACTAAACATTCTGAGACAATTTACCCTGCAATCCGATAGAAAAAAACACACCCTACGCCGCCTACATCACATCATTTATATATTTTCTTTCTCTAATATTTTTTGAATATATTATTTATTTATATTACAGAAATATGCGCACACATGGTTTATAATATGCTTCCTATTTTGTTTACTTGTTTGGGCTCGCAACACGCTTTTTTGTAACTCTTCTCGTGAGTAAGGCTTCATTCAGTGATGGTTTTTATTTTCAATGCAAAGCGGTATAACATGTGGCTTGTGAAGTCAATGTGCTCGACAACTACATTGCTACGAACGTATTTTATACAAATTACACACAACACATATAATAAACTAAATTTGCATATAATAGACGGAAATGTACGTGGCAAGTAAGTGCTTCGTAAACCACGTGCCATACCGCTTTAAATAAGAAAAGTCTTGGGAATTGCGTTCTAAGTGACGATAGCGGATGTCATCTCGCTTGCATATCGCATTTCCAACAACAAAAATAATCCGCAAACACAGGTCCGTGCCATATATAGCATAGCTATGACTATAATTTATTTTCTCCAACTCTCGTAGGTATAGGCGATTATAGCATAGCTATAGGCTATAGTAGAGTTTTATAAAACACTACTAGTACATTAAAGGGTCAGGCCCATTTCAAATAACCCCTATTTTTGATGATTCCATCTGGTTCTCCATGTCAAATATAGTAGGATGCAATATTTTTCTAATTTTCAAGCGCAAAATTCACACACTATTCATCAATTTACCGTGGGCACTCATACCCAACTATTTATCGCAGTTGGCACGCCCATTCGCGCTGATTGGCCAATATCGCAATTGCCACGCCCAATATAGCTTATTGCCCAATGAGAGCGAGAGGGCGTGACAACTGCGATAAATAGTTGGGTATGACTGGCAATGGTAAATTGCTGAATACTGCGTGAATTTTGCGCTTGAAAATTAGAAAAATATCGTATCCTACTATATTTGACATAAAGAATCAGATGGAATCATCAAAAATAGGGGTCATTTGAAATGGGCCTGACCCTTTAAAGAACTTTTTTTAGACACTGTTAGCTTAATTCAAGGCAAAATATCTGCCGGTTTTTGAAGCGCATCCAGTCCATCAGCATTCTTATGTCCATCAGCATTCTTATGCAGCATATACAAATTAACATAAATTAGAATAAAAAAATCACTCTAAATTCGAGCAAATTAGCATAAATACGCAAGAATTCAGTTATCCGCGACGCGTTTCAAAAAACGGCCTGTATTTCGCTGGAAAGGAATATATCGTATATCGAAGTTTTTGTGAGAAATTCAAGATGATTCAAAACTTATTCTCAACTTATGTTAAAATCTACATAAGTATTGATTAATTTCATTTTTTCTACATATTTCATCGTCTGCCTTTTCAAACAAAAATATAGAACTTGGTGTTCGAACCCTCAGTTCTGATTCCCACAACAACAACCTTTAAAATGAATTTTTATCTCTCTCGTTATTCTCTTTTCGGTATTGAAAACTAGGAACTCCGTGATGTTGAACCCGTTTCTCGTTGCTTATTGCTTATGCATTGCACCGCTCACACTCTTGGTCTAGGGGCGAGAATTTACTGTTGAGCGACCTCTTTTTTGGCCTTAAACCCTTTCCTGTGAGGCAGATGTCGTCGGAATGATCCAGATAATTTAGAATTTAAAGCGAAACGCCATCCGGTTTTTGAAACAGAACACCATCGTTTTTATGCAGCTTATGTAAATAAACATAAATTTAAAAAAAATCAAGCTAAATTCGAGCAAATTTGCATAAATACGTAAGAATTCAGCTGTCCACGATGTATTTTAAAAACCGGCCAGTATTTCGCTTTAAATATGCATACGTATTAATTTAAGGACTTGCGCAAGAAATGCTGATTTTTCTGTATATTTCATGAACAATTTCTATTTGTGATCAAGCATCCTTGCGGTGGGCTTTTCTAAGCGTTTAGGTTGAACAAAATTCGTAATATTAATTTTTAACCAAACACAGACACCAGACTTATGTAATTTGACCCCATTTTTAAGTGTTTAACTTAGGGGTTCCGGGGTTCATATTAAATTATTTAGTAACGTGTTCCTTTATTAGACTTCCTCTCTTTATGTGACCGTGTCTGTGTGTAATCACATATCAACGTATTAAAAGATCAAGCTCATGTGAAAATCAATATACTGAGCATTTCTCTGCTAAGGCAGAGATTTCTTGATCAAAACTACAGCCCAAGGCTGAATTCTGTAGCTTCTGTCCTGGGTGTGTCAGGTTCAAGGACTAGGCTTATTTCACCCTGTGCTTTACTCCGATCCAATATGACGCAAAACCAAAAAGAAACTTTTCTCAACTAAAAGAGTGCGTTTTTTTACCAGAAAGCGGAAGTACGTTTTTTAGAGAGTCGTGTTTATTTGGGAGAAACGCTTATTCGCATATTATAAACAACTAATCTCAACTTTTCTTCTCTCTGGTTTCTGAAGACTTATAAGTTTAGAATCTTCTGTTTTATTTTAGGAGTCTTGTTTCAAAAAATCAATATATGTTGCATAGGAGTTTATTTATGCATTAGCTACGGTTCGTTTCGTGCTAGACTATCCGACTATCGCCGCTTGTTCGCGACTGGGGAAAACGTGTGTTCTTTGCCAAACCTCTGCCAGCTCCTCGCCGCACGCCACCCGAAATATTCGCGGCAAACTGCAGTTACTTTTGAGTAGCACCCCGGTCCGTTTCAGTGCCTCATTCTCACTGAGACTCGCGTTCGAGGAAATCTCATTTCAAAAATTTTATATTTTCATTATTTTATGTAAATACGACAGAACGAAACCGACATAAACCCCCTCTGCACCAATTAAGCGTAAAGGCAAATTTCTATCCCATTACTGTGGGTTGAGGGTATATGTATGTAAATCTTAATCGTCAATTTGTGTAATAGAATTTAAATAATGGTAGATTTTGCAGCCCTTTCTGTGACACGAGCTGACATTTTAATTATTTGAGAATTGAACGAATTAATTAACACCTTTTGCGAATTACACATATATGTTCTATATTTTATCATTCTTGTTTGAAGAATAAAATGAAGTAAATTTTGTAAATGATTAATCGAGCTTCAGCTGAGAAGCACTCTGACTCTGTTGTAAAATAAACAACTCGGCCGCAATATTGTCCGCGTTACAGTGATAACACTTTGGGTGTTCGCGGCAGAGATTGCGCACACCCCTGGCTACCAGGGTTTATCACGTACGCAGTTTATAAACAAATTCAAAGCGCGTACTCCACCCCCTCTCTTTCTACTGAAACGGCAATGTTAATAAGTGAAAATGACAATTCTGACATTTTGTTGAACACAGCACGTTTCATGTATTATTCAGAGACGCGGCGATTTTTGACTTACCCCGAACGGTTCTTTTAGAAAAGAAATATTGGGTGGCATTTACGGAGGTGCACTGTTAAAGCGAAATGCTAGCCTCTTTGGAAAATTTGCGTATGATAAGCAAATCCTATGTATCCGATGCTAATTTTGTACGATTGCCGTGGACGACCGTACAAAATTAGCATAGGATACATAGGATTTGCTTATCATATGCACATTTTCCAAAGGGGCTAGCATTTCGCTTTAAAGATTTGAAATTAAATGCCTTGATTACCGTTTATTTACACTAAATTATATCGTTATAACACGTTCGTTTTCTTTCCATTTGTTTACACGCTACCAAAATAAAAATCGAGAACCAGTGGGGTTTTGTGCAGTATTGTTTTGTTGTTCCTTTGTAGTTTGTAGTTTTACATAAGAATATATACTTTTCTGATTTTCTCTATCTAAGCCAGACCCTTTAGTAGCTGGCCTTTACTCAGAAATAGGATCTGCCACTTGGAGGAAATATACATGTAATCATCATGTCAACCGCGCCTCTCATAAGTTGCATAGGAAGTACCAGCCAGAAACCCAGCTCGATTATGCCTATATTTACTTTAGCGGCTTTTCCTTATCGATAAATCGGCATAACACCCGGTTTTTTAAAACTACGATATTCCCATATAGTGTGTGTAACTTATTGTCCAACGGACGCTTCAAAAATCTGTCGTTATCTCTCTTTAAAAACCAAATTATTAGCCAATCACATCTTAATAGATGAAAAAAAATTCTAATAAAAATAACAATTTCAATGAATAATAGTAAAAGCTGCAAACTGAGCTTTTCACACGTATTTTCTTTTTGGTGAGAAGCCACGAATTCATTCTAAATTCCACATAAAACGTGTTCTAAAACAACCCATTTTACACGGACATTTACCCATTTCACATTTCGACCTTTATTTCAAATCAGACATTCAATTTGGCCAATTTGCGTGCGAAATCATTTTTTATTTATAAGATTGTTTTTTTATGAAAACCGTATCAGTAATATGCTAATTTTAAGCCCGCCCCTCAAACCCCAAAGCTCTTTTGAAATTTATTCCCAACATTTGCGTGCCTCTGCCTCTGTTGGACTAATACATTAATTAGAATACAGCAGTCTAGCAATTAGATATTCGAAGAGTACTGTGGTTAAAAATTAATTACGCAAAGTTGTGTGAATTGCGAGAGAGAAAATGCAATGTTCCATGAAAGTTAAAGTAATGTTGAATAATGTGAAACCTGACCTGTAAACAGACCTATATATACACACAGCCGAGAAGTAAAGTTGCGATGTTGCCATTGATGTTCCAAACTTTTATTTGCGCGTATATTTTTTAAAGCGAAATATCGGCCGGTTTTTGAAGCTCATCGTGGACAGCTGAATTCTTACGTATTTATGCTAATTTGCTCGATTTTTCATTCTAATTTATGGTCATTTGCATATGCTGAATAAGAATGCTGGCGTACTTGATGTGTTTCAAAAACCGACCGGTATTTCGCTTTAAAACAATACAAACAAAGAATGAGTCTCTAAGAATTAAATTCCAATTTCCGAATTCCGAATTCCGAATTCCGAGTATTTATTCTGATTTATCATCGCATTACACTGAAAATGTCATTTAATGGGGTTTCCATGTATGCAATTCGCACTTGCAAAAATGACAAACCGCTGTCCATGTTCGAGTCAATGTAAATGACAAGGTCCCGCAGCGATTTTGAATCTAGTACGGATCTATTTCAAATAGCACGGGTCTGATGCGGTTCTGTTCCAAATAGCACGGGTCTGGGGCACTTTCGCTGCAGGACCATGTCAAACGTGCGATTCGCATGGGTTACGGTAGGCAGTTGACATGCATGTAAAATGACTTGAACATGGACAGCGGTTTGTCATTTTCGCAAGTGCGAATCGCAAACATGGAAACCCCATTAATGTCATCGTTTCGAAAAAGTAAAAAAAAAATAACAATTATTAGTGTCCGTGTGTTTGTCTGTGTCTCTCTGAAATAGGTGCTATTTCGTGTTTCCTCTGACGAGATGAATTTGTTTATGAAATTTGTTACATATATATAATCGTTTTTTTTGGGACATCAAAAAAGCTGAACGTCTATAATTTCTACATTTTCTTGCCTTACTAATTTTTAAGAGATTGTAGATCAAAAAGAAGTGCTTAAATTTAATCCCTATCATTTTATCGCTTAATTTTAAACGGAAATAAGTATACGAGTAATCCGCTATCCTCACTAATATTCCACCTGACAAAGTCGAAGCGCCGAATTTTGACTTTAGCGAAAAAATCCTTCCATTTAATTTCTCTACTGTACTTTTTTTTACTTATTTTTGCACTGTACCGTACCATATCTCGATAAAAGGAAGAAATAGAACATGTAATTCGCGTGAGCCTCCTCCTTTAATTATCATCCTAAAAGTAGCAGTTAATCAAGTGGATTTCTCCGCTGGTCGCCAACCGCAGCGCGAACCAAACATGCGTTACGCCGCTGCTCCGGGGTCCCCAGAATGGCGGGATTTTGAAATCGCCCAGTGCTCAAACGGTACTGTACTAGTATGTAGACGAAATATTTATCCTCTGTTGCCTTTTAGAGAGTTTAATACTTCTGTTCGCAATTACTTTGAAATGAAAACTATAAACCTGGTAGCATATCCCTTTAAAATGCTCTATATTGTCTGAATGAATATCCATCAACGCTTTTATTTTTCGAAATCACGTTGCCATGCGCTTCAGCTTTTTGCAGGGAAATCACTCCCTGATTTTCATTTCATTTCCGGCTTATTGTTATATGAATAATGATGCTTTTGGATTAATCTGAATGCAAAGTTAAAGCGAAATACCGGCCGGTTTTTGAAACGCATAGTGGACAACTGACTTCCTACGTAGTGATGCAAATTTGCTCGATTTTTTTATTCTGATTTATGTTCATTTGCATAAACTGCATAGGAATGCTGGTCTGCTCGATATGTTTCAAAACCGGCCGGTGTTTCGCTTTAAAGGATCGCAGTCACTACAGATTCGTATTTTTTATTCGCTTTTCATTAAATATTCAAATATGTGAAGAAAACTACGATTCCAGCACCAAAGTACGGCAAAACGAACTCAGGGAGAGAAATCCCTGTGTATGAGTTTTACTAGCATACCGTAGTTTATAATTGCCCGTATAGAGTTTCATAATAAATACCCTGCAGTGATAAACCACGCGCCAGGTCCAGGTGTAACACTGCAGGCTGTTCACTCTCCAAGTACCCCTGGCAATTGCATATATGCAATGACCGTCGCCGTATTTACCAAAACCCATTTTTATTGATTTCTCTAACTGAGTTCGCTTTTATGTGGCTTTTTACTGGATGCATATTGTTTTATAAATCTTCTTGCATCTAATAAAAATCGAATAAAAAGGTTGAATTTGAAGTGACTGCCTTCCTTTAAAGGGAATATCCTCCCCATTTTTGTCTGGTCCATATCATACATAGTCTTCCGAGGCGCTAGATCAAAGGAATTGCGTATTGACTTCTGATTAGAAGCCAGAAACTGTTGAACGGCATTTTATGTAACTTTTGTTCGTATTTAGGTAATTAGATAAGTTATGTGATGTTGACAATTGAATTATGGATATAAATTACCTTCAACCTGGAGAGTGGGAGCAAACTCAGTTACTTCTTAATTCGCTTGATAGCAATAAAGCAAGGCCATTTTCCTAGAATTTTGATGCACATTATTGTTCATATATTTCTTTTCAAGTGGAATCTATGCATATTACCCATATGTACACGCTTGTGAAAAAAATGTGTGTACGAAATAGACGATCGAATGACTCAATTATATTTAGTTTTAATCTTATTACGAAATTAATCTTTCTTGAAACCTTAGAAACTCTTACGTCTTACGTGGAGCTATCCTGCTACACTAACTGCTGCAAGTCAACCATAACATAACATAGACTATTAAGGTTCGTAAATGCCATCGCGTAGTGTGACTAACCTAACTATGTGACTAACCTAAAGGCTCCAAGTAAGTAGTTAGAAAGATATACTTGCTAGCAAAACTTCCATAATCGTTTCGTTTTCAATAACAAAATCATTTCTCATCCGATTTATCTTGTTCTGAAATCCGGAAATTGGAAATCGAAAGTCGAAACAGATGACTTTGGCTTTAAAAACAGCAGATGTCATGACTTTCCCACTATTTATAGTGGAAAAGGGCACAATTAATCGTCAGCTTCGCGTTTTTCTTCCCAGATATTTTCCGGCCTGTGACACAGCACTTTCACTGTTTGCCAGAGATGTAAATCTCATATTTTTATCATTTACTAAAGCTATATAACCCCGTAATTTCTTTCTCTAATCGAGAAGGATATAATTTTAGTTGTCGCTGAAGGACTATTTATTAAGCTCACCAATGAAATTATCCTAGAAATTTAATAACTAACTCGCAAATTGTTTTCACAACATTTTTCCTAACCATTTTACGGGCAAAATGACAACTTATTTAATTACGGTAAATAATTTTCCATTTATTTTTCAGTATTTAAAATGATGCGTATCAAAGAGGCCGTTCTTCGAAAGAAAATTATTCAACAATTAAATGAGGATTGGAGAGAATATGAGGACGAAATTGCAGGTAAAGATTTTCGATTTTATAATAATAATCATAAAATAATAATAATAATAATCATAAAATAATAATAATAATAATAATAATAATAAAATAATAATAATAATAATAATAATAATAATAATAATACTAATTCAATAATTAATAAAATAAGTGGGGTACTCCTTTAATTTGATTTGAGAATTTGATTTACTACTTTGAATTTTAAAACTACTGAATTCTTTCATCGCTCTATGGCGTTGCGCTCTTTATAAGAGTCTAATGAGCATTTAAACGTATTTACAATATTTATTCGTTATTTATCCGACTTTTAACGAGAAGACTTAACGACAAGAAAAGTAATTCTACCTTTAGGTCTGTATACGGTCCACGGGTCCACGGGGTTTTTCTTAGAAAAGATAGTTTTTCAGCTACCCCACAGTAGATCGGTTCGTGTAAAAAGACAATGTTTTGTAGCCCACCTGGCTTCTTATTGATCTTTCAAGTTTACTGCAATTTTCTTCGTTAACTATATTTAGTTTGATTTGGTTATCGCTTTCAGGTATCAGTATTTTTTTCGGTTTGAGGTGAATATTCTGTCAAATGGTATTAATATTTCACTTTAATTTGTCAAATCAAATATAATTTGCTATATGTGTGCTGGCTTTATCTTTTAACGCTTGGCGGTTTCATTGGGAGCTTTTAGTAGTTACGTTACCTAACAACCTAACGCTCTAACTTTACTGCTAAATGTCTCCTTGCTTAGCACTTCTTCGTTCTGAAGCTCATAATCGCGACGGCGACGAACAGGCACATTTGCGGCACTTGAGCAGCAAGAGCCTGGCGGCCTTCCTGCGAGTCGTGCAGTCACTCCAGCCCAACTCAAATAGGACGTCTTCCCGCGGGCCTACAACCAGCACACCGGCGGCGCGTGGATCGCTCAAGCGCTGCGTCAAGTTCGACACTGGTACGGTTCTGGCGCAATGCATGTCAGCATGTGGATAGTAGTTTAGGTTGCAATGTAACTGCACACAATTTACAACCACTTATACCAATGCCGCCACCTGTTACCATTGTCCATGGGTGCGGCTACTGGTAGATGTCTCACGCACACACGCACGCACACGCACGCATTCATATATTCATATAATAACCAATAATATAAATGAAAATTGATCAATAATATTATCAGGTGTGAGTTTTTTCAGTTTTGCTTATTGTTAATATGATTTATATAACAGCTTATTGCTTTTGTCATTTCTCTGTGTACTGTGTACGTGTACTGTACACATGTACACATTTGTGTCAGTAGCCAGGATATACGATATACAGTGTCACGACATACGAAACAAGCCACCCACAGTGATCCGGTAACGTGATACACACTTATTCCGTTCAAATAACTTTGGCCCTAGGTGTGGATCTTAGGCTTAGGCTTAGGCTTGTTGCCAGGTTATCAATAATCTGAATACAGAAAAGCGACGTTCGTCACCAAAGGAAAAGAATCTCAAGCTCAACAATAAGAATACTAAGAAAGGACCACGGAAGGGTGAACTAAGTAGAAGTACATTCATTTTCTGGGTTAAACTGGGTATTTTTATTTTGGGAATGCTTTTTATTTTATTTTTTTTATTACAATCTACTCTATGTTATCATTAGATTGGAGTACGCCGGTTTCTAACTTATAATAATAATAATAATAATAATAATAATTTATTGACACATTATATAAAGTATATAAGTGTGCATCATATAAAATGATGATGAGAAGTTGGGCAAATTAAGCCACATGTAACGATTAGCTTGAGGTTCGTTTATAAGAGAAGAGTATATTCTATCATTTGATTCAGTTGCGAAAAATGGTAAGCGATTTGTAATTGCCGCTAATTATCGGAATGGCTTATGAATAATTATAATTGCCGCTTTGACTGTAATTATGGGAATCCCTTCTGAATAATTATCCAATTTACGACAAATTTGGTTTGATTTTGAATATTACCCACAAGAATGCAGAAGCAGAAGCACAAAACGGAAACAACAAAAGCACTGCATGATAATATTGTAATAATATACGCACGACGATCAGCCATGTCCTAATCCCACCGTAAAGCGAAATACTGTCCGGTTTTTGAAACGCATCCGGTGCACCAGAATTCTTATGCAGCTTATGCAAATGAACATACATTACAATAAAAAAAGGAGTTAAATTCGGGCAACTCAGCATATAGGATTGTTCATGGTAGTTTCTAAATTTCCAATTATTTTTCATACACGCGTTGACATTTATCCGATCATCACAATTTTTTGGTTTCACATGCATGGTGCCGTATTATATTGCACATCTTTTGTAATGCGCCGGGCTTTGGTACCTCTCAACAATTGATTCAAGACATAAATATGTGCCATATCGCATTTCAAATTATCGGGGGTACCAGAGCAGGAAACCACCGGTGAATATCCAATGGTATGCTAATTTAGCTACATCTCCCGTCTGTACCGGTGCTACGGTACCCACAGTACAAGAAGAAACAACGGAATCGCAGAGAAGTAGACGCGAAGAACCGAGTAATGTGCATTCACTACAACCTTTTGTCGATGAATTGCAGAATAGGATGACAGTATATCAGGTCGGTAAGGAAATTAGCTGATATCTCCTAGCATAGGAGGTGCCCAATCTTACAAGGGAAGCTTGAACCATGGCCTCGACCTTTAGAGCCACGAACCACACACAGTTTTGTAGAGAATTTCATTCTGAACAACTTTGTCATAGGAAATTCTAAAGGACGAGGCCATGGTTCAAGCTTCCCTTGTTTGGCTGCTATGGTAGTGCCTTCAGCCTTATTGTTAGGCTTATGTAGAGGAGGGCATCCAGACTTGGTATCGTGAGCTCCATCATTGCAGGAAGGTCAACATTGTATTGCAAGTAGTGAGGTACGGTATTACAAGTATTATTGTTTAGAAAAGAGCCCTTCGTGTAACGTGGAAAAGATTGTCGGAAGCACCGAAGACATCTGGACGTGGAACTATTCACATTATGCAAAAAGTAAGTTTCCCATGCCTACTCTCTTCTCTCCTTTCTCTTTTCCCCTTTTTTAATAAATAAATATTTTACACTCAAGAGCGCGTTCCTTTATGGGGTTTGAAGTATACCAAAAATTCGGTGTGGTTCTGTCAATACTACCGTATTTCTGCATGAAACTTGCATATATAATATAAAAATTTTTTTTAATATATATATATATATATTCTCGTGTAATTCCAAGATACGGTAAAATTTCAGCATACTTGCAACCCCCATTACGCAACAAGAGTGCGTTCCTTTATTCAAGGGTGGTTCAATACAGTACCCCAAAGATTATTACTTGATCGCAGAGGTCCTGAGCAGAGTAGGCGACGAGTTTTACAGATTTCATAACCCTTTTGGTTTTCCACTACACAACTATTGTTCCAGATTCTCGACAAAATGATCGAACTCGAGCCAAAGGTTCCAGCATTATTCTACAAATCGGCCTTCTTATCTTGCATACAGGATCGGCAGTGTGGTGAGTGAGATGAAGTTTCTTATTTCGTATTATTTACCAAAAAATACTAATTAACAGTCAAGTACTATCACCACTTTCTAGTAGTGTAGTCATACAAGCTCGTCTCACAAACAAAGTACATAACAGCCCGTATTCGTTGAGTACGGGATAATATAATTTACAGGGAGTTCGAAAAGTTTGCTTCTTTTTCTCTGTGGAAATTACAGACCTCTTTAGAGATGCCCAATATGTATGATTCTATACAGATTAGCATAAGGTCCACAATCTGTTTCAGGTCGAAGTAATGGCACGATTGGCACAATATCTACAACAAGGGATCACGCACTGATATTTGTGGAGTATATTGGGGCCATTCTTCAACTAATGTTCGAAGGAACAACGGATAAGGACTTGCCGAGTCCGGAACAAATTGGTGAGGCTTTCGAATTGATTACCATTTATGTCTAACTGATTCGCCAGTTATGAAAATCCTTGAATTCTCGGTAACCACTATGCTGAAGCCAGTTGTATGCTGCAATATGCCACAAAAGGGAAAGTGACAGAGAGAGTGACATAGAGAGAGAGAGAGAGGAGAGAGAGAGTGTGACAGAGAGAGAGAGGGAGAGAGAGGCTATCCATCTGTTAAATCAGAGTCCTTGTTTCACAAGCCAAGCGGTCAGTTAAACCGAAAATTCCAGGACAATTGCACATCAAACTATATCCACTCGGCTTCGACAGGCACATGTGGCAAGTACTTGGAGAGAGTTTTGCCGAGGTGAGGAATTTTGTTGTAATTTACAATCTGTTTTATCATCTACATAGAGACTGTGTCGCAGAGTAGTCATAAGTCATATATACCCTAAGCATGTTTTATCAGACGAAAAAAGCGAAGAATTTATTCAGTAAAGAAGTTTTCCACATAGTGTTACTATAGTCTGAATCCAAAATCCGTTAATGACCTTACGTCGACTTAAAATAATTTCGTTTCAAGGTAGTACTGTACTGTCTTTAACAATAATTCAGGTCATGTTCGCTCAAGAGTGCGTGCGCGCCTACCCGCACGCGGCCTCTGCCTGGAGTCTTCTGGCCTTGACGTTCACCGATAAAATGTACTCTTCCTGCAAACCACCCAAGGATCTCAAGAAAGATGTGGGTCGATGTTTCTTTGAGTATCTCCCTTTGGTTGGGGAGAGTTCGCCTCGTGAAAAATGATCGCGCCTGTTCTTCGCCAACTAGTCGCCAGGTTTACCGCTACACCAAAAAGTGTTCCACAAGGCCTCCAAAATGGAACCGATACTATTCAATTTATTAGTTTTTCATTGTAAGTCCCCCTGTCATTTCAGAGCAAGTGGAACTATGACCAGGTCTCTCCTTCGTGTCCCTCCAATTGTACTTCTTCTGATTCGGGATGTCCGTCGAGTAACAAAAATTCGCTGAGATCACAAAATTCGGATGCGGAAAGAAGTAGTGAAGCGACGAGCGGTGTTGACAGGTATATACGATGTTATATTTACCGATCCAATCAAGAACACTGAGGTTAAGCGCTTCTCTTAGACAGTATGTACATTATTAGGCACTATAACTATGTCATGTCCGAAGTTACAGACATACAGGTTCGGCTACCTTTCCACTGTGTCTTACAATTAGTGTTGCGATTATTAGGATCTTTGCATTCCAGTAATTGCTCTCCGCTCGGTCACCGTCCGCATCCGCATCGAATGATCTCCATCCGACCGCCTTCTCTATTCGTTCCAACTAATTTGATACGAAGTGACACTCCTTCATCCTCTGCATATTCTAACGATTATCAGGAGCCAGAAGGCAGACAGGTTAGGCTTATACAATCTTATCTTATACTATTACAAAGAAAAAGTTTGTCTGAAAGTTTGTGCGTTACGCTCAAAGGGCGAATGCTCAATGACCCCCTCCAGCTCCAGTCGCAGAATCGAGACTCCATCCGATAGGTAATAAATAAAATGTTTACGCGAGAGCTGCGAGCTGCAACGTTGAAAGTTTGTCCACTTACTCACGGATAGTACTTATAGCCAATGTGAGAGAGAAATAGTTAACGAAAACGGTATGTGTTGCAGCATGTAACGTATTACGGTATTTTGCAATTCATACATCATTGTTCGTATGAACAAGACTTGACATTCTTTCAGCAGGAGACCAGCTTCACTACATCACTGCCCTCCAGAATGTGTCCTCAATTAAGCTCACCTCCTCCTGAACCTCCAATAGACTATCCTCTGGATTCACCTGACATTCTACCAAGAAGACCACTAAAGTACAAATCGGAAACACATCTGGCTGATCATCATGACATGGTGGGCTCATTTCATAGATTCTTGAAGTAGCTACCTAGCTTCACGCCTCTTCTATCGCAGTCTCCTTCTCTATTATATCCGTTAAAAAAGATAAAGAGTACCGGGTTGTATCAACCGAATCCGCAGAAACGGTGCACCGGGGTCCAGTGCATTTCTGAAGCCGGACATACTGGCATTTAAACTTCCCGGGGGTCAATTTTCTCGGAAGCCTATATCCGTTACTTCCTCGTTTTCTTGATAATTATTATAATTTTCAGCCCTTCGTCCAATCATACACACATGGGTACAGCTCTCAGCAGCACACTTCTAACCAACAACTTCATAAAGGCAGCAGTTTAGAAGGACAGAAATCCCAATCATCAGCTCCTAAGAAGACGAATAGAAAACTTCCAACGACACCCCAGCCGACGAGAAGGTAAGTACTCATCCAAGAATCTAATGCCTAATTCGAAGCCTAAACATTGTGTATATTTAAGTCTAAGGAAGCCTCGAATCATAATCCTTTAATTAATTGTAAGTCTGTGTCTATGCAAGCCCAAACATCCTAACTATAAACAAGCCATAAAGGTACACGTCGAAGGAGCGGTCAACGCCTTACTATTCAAAATATTTTAATAAATAAACTGGTCGACATAAATATTACATCGAGGGAACAAGCTATACAAATCCATATTTAGACTCCCATCAACCACCCACCAATCCTCAAGATCTTCGCGGTGCTTATACGGTAGCTCCCGGGATCAACCACCTCCCAACGACTTGCCATTGTATCCAACCTATTATACTAGGAATGGGATTAGAACATCCGAAGTTTGATTGTTGTGCAATTGTTATTATTTTCTGAGAGACTAGACAACTACTGTAATAACAAAGCCTTACATTAGACTCCTTCATCATAATAGGGAGACATAGCTGGCACACCTCCGGGCTCATTGCTTCCAGCTGGGCGTACGTGGTATGGGTAAACTCTGTCCTACCACTGGCCATACTTTACGCCGCTCTATGGACCAAAACTAGATGAGGGTGTGGCGGCTCACCTCCGTGCTCAGTGCAGTGTATGTCCTATCTTCTTTAGTGTGCATACTGCATACAGCATACTTTACTAATTTAATGAGACGCTTGTCTGCTGTAGTCTAACAGAGTCTTCTCCGCTTCTCTTTTATCCCTTACCATCTACGGCTAGTCAAATAATGTGCTTTTATCTCTCTTCTCTGCATATTATGTTATTTTCATAGTTTTTTGTTTTGTTTTAAATCTGCTTAATTTACGGGATTCTTTATCAAGTGCCTCTCTATTTTTCATGTCCATATCGCACTAGTTTTCAATAAAACAATTTTGAAAATTATATGATGTACAGAATTCAGAACATCTCAAGAAATCAATGCAATTTATACTATGAATAAGCAGGAGTAACAGTAGAACTTTCACATAAGACGACAACTTAATAAAGGTGTATAACATCCGGTTTATGAAACACATTCCCAGATGTTGTATGCAGAAGCAACTAATTAAAAAAAAAGTAATTTGCATACACTGTCTCTCCCATACGCGTTTCAAAAAACGAATGTTATGCGGATTAAAAGCGTGAAAACTTGTAACATACAATATCCTAGACAAATTAGGACCACTTACAGAGCAGAATTACTTTTTCAATAATTACTCGTTAAAAACTACAAACTGAAGCCTAGGCGAAAACACATGCTTGAAATATTAACAAGTACCCAAAACACAAAAATAAACCGGCTCAAACCCATATTTGAAATAACAAAAAACGTTAACAATATGGACCTAATGGCGAGCTAGAGATCATTTATAAACAACAACTGATAAAAAGAACCATTAAACTGTGAAAAAGGGGCTGCTATAAAAGCCCCATATCTTTGAAAACCTCACAAAGCAAATAGAACTACCAACTACCAAGATGATCAACTAACAGTTACAGTCTTTAACATAAATATGCCCACAATAAGTTACAAAACTACAACCTAATTTTTTTCTCAGTCCCTAGTCTCAAAGTCTCAAACCATTAACTTATGCTTAAATTACATTACAACCTAGAAGCGTAACAAATTCAAAACTACAATCTTGGTTAAGGTGTAAAAGTTCATAGACTACAAAGTACAATGATCCGTCAAGTACAAGCTCCAAACCAAACTACAATCTGATTCACTCCTCGTCTTCATCGTCCCATTCGTCGGCCAGATCGTCCAAGATATCAAAGAGCTTATCAATCTTCTCGTCTGACAGACAACCGCCACAGAAGCCAGTCTCACCCGGATGGGCACAACCTGAAACTAACATTCATTTAGGGGAACCGGATTGGATGCAAAGGTTAGTATATATGTGAGTACTGTATTCAAGGGTTATTCAGTGTTCACGCAGAGATCCCGCACAAATGTCATGTTTGTGAACTCGGGAAAGATGATACACGTCAAGGTAGATTTACTGAGGGATATAACCCCACCTGTGGGTACTGTGGAAGAGTGGAAGTCAACGTCACGAAACAGACACCATAGTCCGAACTTACGGTCATAATACATAATAAAAAGGACATAATTAACTATAACGAACCAGTCGTCTTCGGAGCGGCCACAATTGTAGATTTCGGAGTCGACTGCACGCCGACTAAACGAAAAAGCATGTTGTGTGACAGTCACGCGTAACGTTGATAAACAAACTGACAAGGCTTATATGATAATCCAGATAGATGCTACGTCTGTCACTACAACAGAACACCTCATTGTAACAGTGAACAACGATTCTCCATTCTTTCCATCCATTATAATTACCTACCGGTCAAACTCAAAGTCTAGTGTTGTCCGCAATTATACAACTCATTAATTACCCAGACATACTCACATGTACTTTGTAGCTTGCTCTTCTGTATCGCTTGCAGAGCGCTGGCTGCAATCTGTTCGGGCGTCGGCGGAGTGGCAGTGTTGTTGGTGGGCGGAGCGGGCGGACGAAGAGGCGTGGTTTGGTTCTGATTGTTCAGGGCCAAGGTTGGGCCAGTAGTCGCCGGTGATTTAGCGAAGGACTGGCTCTGTTGCCCAGCCATAAACGTAGAAGAGGAAGCAGAGGGCATCGACACGTTTGGAGACGGGCGACCGGCAGTCAGACCTTAACAAACGGCAGTAAAAAATTACACCATTTAGAACTAACAACCCTATGCCCGATCGCTAATTCATAACAGTTCAAGTAGTAGCACATACAAACCGAATGCTGAGGCTGGAAATGAACACAAAATTACAATTAAAAACGCAACTTGGGGGCCCTTGTTCAATTTGCAAGTTAGTCAACTCCAAAGTTACATGTTATATTGTTATACATACATACGCGCACAGAATCAGTCAGCAAAGTTGTTCGAAAATGTTACATACACTATACTATATTAGAAAACACTAAACCATACCTGAGAACATTGGATGTTGTTGTTGAGTCTGCATTAACAATGGATTTGTTAGTGGTGAAGCGGATGTGGCAGCGCTTGCGCCGCTCGACCAAAATGCGGCGGGGTTCTGCTTCGCCAACGCTAGCTGTTGTTGTGGGGCTGAAACGAAAAACAATGAAGGATGAAGGCCAATGTGGTGGATAAAGTCCAAGATTCAAATACAAAGGTAGGCTAAATAGCTAAACACGCCATCCTCAGTGATAATGATCGGTGGTACAAAAACTAACAACTTAATCACTGGACCGAGATACTGTATATGAATGACAATGGACGTGATAAAAGATCATAGAATTAAGGGTAAGAAGTGACGAAATTGATTAATTGATATAGAAACTTGCGGTAGCATCCGCAAATAAAAAGAAAAGTAAGATAATTGAAAATGTATGATAACAGCAGAGCGATACAAGTAATTAGAAATGCATTAAGACCTTTAAAGAAACAGTACTCTAAATGAAAGATAGTATAGAGTAAAGGTAACCTAGTACCCAGTTGGATGAGTGACCGGTAACCCGTTTCGAACATAAAAAGAGTCCAAAGCCATAGAATTTCTGATAATTAAAATGCAAATAAGAAGTAGGTGTTAGTTAAACGAGCTTACTCAACAATCCAAATCCAGCAAGTTGTTGTTGTTGTTGCTGTTGCACTGGGAAAGAGGACATTTGACCTAAAATATTGGTGGTCATTTTTACAACACTGATCGTTATATTTTATAAAACTGACGAAAAATATACGGAGTAATAAAACGACTGATTATTGATTATAACCATCACAGGCTGACACTTGACACTATAAAACAATAAACTGTAAATTAGCAAATAGTAAATCAAATCTCACCACTTAGTGTAGCTGTAGCACCCGCACTGTTAAACGGCACTTGAGGACGGGGTTGGAAAACGTCTAAAAAAAATTGAGCGTGTCAAGTGCCAAAAAATAATGTCATTCTCTTAGAATTTAATTCTAGTCAGTATACAATATCACCGGGGCATCATACTGACGATGACCCCTCCCCGGTGGCTAAATCCTCGTCTATGACTTAGGGGTCGAAACGAGGTGACCCTCCCATATTTTGCATTCCTATTTATCGTATTCCTAATATTTTCAGATGTTATCTAATTTAATTTAATTTAATTTAGTTATATTTTATACATAGAATCGTGTAACTCCTCTCATTTCGTTGTAAGTGAAAATACAGTAAGGTAAGACAAACAACACTTGTGTCATACGAAGCCTCAAATATCGCTTGTCATAACAAGCATAGTACTGTTCTATGTAGGTCCGGAATTTGAAATACCCTAGTTGGCTAAGAAAATATGTCCGGATGTAAAAAAACAGTGCAATTTCTTACTCTGCTGTGGAGAAGCGGACGCAATCCCAATTCCACCATTTTGGACACCCGTAAACTTCGATTCAAGTGCAATTAAGCGAGCACTGTTATGAACCTAAATGATAAAGGTGTGAATAATTCTCCTTCGTAGGATACACTTCGTAGGATCCAAATTCTATACGATTTCTTAGGTTCTTTCTGTTAATTGACATTGTTATCAAACATTGTTTTGCTTTCATTTTAGCTATGACATTATATCATGTGTTTATGCTGTAATGTTTGTCTTTCGCCGACGTAGATTCTATATGTGAACCGGAACTCGTACCATGTGTTGCGTAATATCGCCATCAATCAGCTGCATATTTCCATAGCATATGATTTTAGGCCCCGCCTACTTCGATTAGTTCTTAAACCACATTTGAGTTTGATAAGGCGGTTTTACTACGATTCCATTCAGCGATGATTTCTCCTTTCGTTTGATTCTTCTTTTCGACTGTTTAGTAAAGATGATTCTTATGCCTTTACTATTTCTTCAAAAAAGGCGTTAAAGCGAAATGCCAGCTCCTTTGGAAAATTTGCATATGATAAGCAAATCCTATGTATCCTATGCTAATTTTGTACGATTGCCGTGGACGATCGTACAAAATTAGCATAGGATACATAGGATTTGCTTATCATATGCAAATTTTCCAAAGGAGCTGGCATTTCGCTTTAAATTTAAAAAAAATGTAAATAAATGACCATGACCAACAGGAAAAGAATACTTACATGGTTGGCTACAATCAAGACGCACAATCAAGACGCAAAGGCATAACCACCATCGAAATTAAAGCAAAATATCGGTCGGTGTTTAAACGCATCGTGGGCAAACGACTACTTACGTATTTTTGTGCTAATTTGCACGAATTTAGCTCGATTTTTTTATTCTAATTTATGCTCATTTGCATGGGCTGCATAAGAATGCTGGTCTACTCGATGTGTTTCAAAAACCGACCGGTATTTCGCTTTAAGAATATAGCACATTGATAAGAATAAAACTCCACTATTTGATTTGATATAAAATATAAAATAAAGGGATAAGCTAACCGGCGACGTAGTCTGTTGATGAACAGTTCGCGGTGGAGATAGGCTAAAATTAAATATTACGATTACGACACAATAATGAGTCAAATTCTCAACGATAAACTTTCCAGCAATTAAGACAATAGTATGGTATGGCACAGCTGTGATTTAAAAGAAATGGATAAAAAAACTGAAACTTAATACTAATCAAAGTCGTCAGATATAGAGGAAAAATTCTAGTAAGTCAAAATTAGGAACGAATACATACTATGAATAGAATAGATAGATGAGATCAATCAGTATATTCGTTAGTTACCATGCATGCTACCATTATTAATAATGCTAATGCTACAATCATCAATTTACCTTTCTTGGAGCGACTTCACGTACGATTTCGACTCTTCGTTCGCCTAAAATAAAATAAAAAAATCTACTAGATAAACAAATACATTCACAAGATTGGGATATACAACCAAAACAACATCTTGATGACTTAGCAAATATTAAAAAAAAATCGAATTCAGAAAACTCACAGTTTCCATCTTTTTCAAATTTTCCGCACATTCAATCTTCAACTTTGATTGCAATTGTTCCAGCATGTGCAAATATGACATGTGGACATCGTGCTCGATTCGTTGCGACTAAATGTTTCAGAGAATAAATAATAGCGTATCGACTCGACTACCAGTTTTGTTGTCATTCCTATCGGGCCATCTACTTATGTCGGAAAAAAAAAGAGAATTAGGGACAACTTTCGCACCATGAGGCCGTGAACCACAACAACTCAACAACTCTCAACAACGTTTGTTTATAGATCTGTTTCGAAAAATAACTAATATACTCAAGAAAGCTATGCAACTAATGCCGTAACCTATGAGGTAGAAGCTTGAGCCATTAATACAGTATTTAACTGCTGTTTCGGAAACTCGAAACTGCCCAAAAATAATTCAGCGCGGGCTTCCTTAACAAAGGGGGAAACCACGGTACGGTACGATAAAAAACGTAAAACTATTGTGTTTTCATGTACACTCAACGTCTCTACTGGAAACTAGAAAGAGCTGTTGTTGGTTTGTTTCTCAGTTACGCGTTTCCGAAACAGCAGTTAAATACTCTATAATGCCACAACGTCGCAACTCGCAACAGTATCACACAAGCATCTACTACAAACCAACATAACCCAACCTAGTTAGTTCCTTACACGAAACAAGAAAGACAGACGTACCGGTATTTGGCTAACACTCAATCCAATAGCGGAAGAAGCCGCGGGAGAAAACGTAACAGATGAATTGTTCGCCGGTCGACGTGGCACAGGTGAAACGCCAAACGGCGGCTGAACATAAAATAAGTTAGAGATGATAAGTAAACGCAAATTGTGACCAAACCGAAAATATTACAACAAAACTAAAGCACAGATCTACAACTCTCTAGTTCGAGGAGTCGACCGCTAGCGTGAAATTAACAGTAAAAAAGCTTTCAACGGTATGATAAGCTAATTTCGAGTAAGAAAAGTTTTGTATAAAACACAACCACAGCGGGTTACACAACCTTACCACCTAGGACCACGACAGCAATGCCGCCTTACTAGTAAAAACCGATCACATCAAAGAAAATAATAATTTAAAATAGAAACAAAAAGCTCGGAATAAAACTGTACTTAATGACAATCACCGGAATTTCATTCAAAGCGTCACGGTCAGGATATGACTAATTGTAAGATACTGCATTAAAAGGAAAGAGGGAAGGAATGAAGGAAACAAAACAAAACAATGTAGAACTGACTTGTGGTGTCGCAGTCGGTGTTCTATCTTCCAATCCCTCTTGTGCACTCACAAATGACATCGATGTGTTATGCGATTGAACTGACTAAAATTGAACATTCTGAATATTTAAAGAAGTGCTTCAGGGTCTGGATCAAATAGTTGCCGACGAAATATGCAAAATAGCTAATTAACAAGCCACAAACTCCAAAAAGTATGCAATTACATATTCTAGGTCGTAGTCGAGCACTTGTACTCTACAGTTAACCCTCAGTTACGTAATTTTTCAGATAAAAATCAGGCTATAATTTCCATGCGTAATTTCGGAGATGGTCGCTTAGTTGAGAGTCGAACCGTAAATTACCACTGATACGTTTCACCCAAATCTATATATTTGCATTTGCCTCCGGAGATGATCAAAGCTAATCCGGAGATGGTTGATGCGTAATTTTACGCATAGATTTATAGCCTGATAAAAATATAAACTATGCGAAAATATCACAGATTTCGACAAAAAAACTGCCAAAATGGTTTCGTTTAAAAAGACGTACGTAGGGTATACGTATACATCGATATACCGACAAAAAACTGTCAAAAACGGAAAAGATAGTAAAGTATGCGTAATACACTAACTTGAAAAGAATCATCCAGGACGCTAGAGTTCATGGTCGTCGATGCATTGATTCCCATTGAAGTACCGCATGAAATACTAAAAATAGTAGAAATTAGAAATGCACATTGGACATTCTACACGAGATCCTAACTTCTAAAGGACATGGGTGGGTTCATACATTCTTTTCTTCAGTAAATAATCTACCTAACAAAAAAAAAACAGTTACACAATAAACCTGAAAACACGGAAAACGCAAATAGTATCCACTGCCGACAAACATGCATTTCAATTTACTATCGATGCGTGAAGCTTTTTTCTATTCAATTTCAAGGGCAGTTTTCTTGAATCCAATTTTCTTGAGACAATAGACAATATGAAAAGCATAGTAAATACTTTTTTATTTTTTGAAATCAAGTTAAAAAAAAAAGAAATCAAGTTCAGTCTGTTCAGTCTACAGTATTCTGTTAGATGTTCAGAGTATTAAATAAACGTAATGAAACATACCGTCTTCTAGCCGGAGTGAAAAATTCCGCTGAAGTGTTAGGCGAGGCAATCTAAACCGAACAAGTAATATATTTGACATAATCACAATTAATAAACGATCCTATTCATTCCACACAACACGGAACACGAAACCGAGTCACCAATAATCGCCGCAAATAATACGACTGACAAACAAAGCAAGGTCAATATAGCTATTTTAGTCAAAAACCCACACAACCAAAACCAACATAAAAGAAAGTGGTCACCTTCACTCCATTTTTAATTGGTGATGGTTTAATCAAAACAGGTGCAACTGATTGCGGTTCCACATTTGGCTTCTGTTTCTTCTGGTGTCCGTTTTCCAGGAGAGCAATTTCTGCCTGTAATGTAATATTGAAAAGAACAATTAAACCAAAACTCTAATTCGCGACGTAAGACGTATTCATATATTCATAATCTATACCTATACCGGTAAGAGAAAAGAGAGAAACTGAAGTGATAGAGCCAGTGAAAGACTTTACTTACAAAGACAAGAAAACTAACCGTGCTAACATACGGAGAAGCTAATCAAGGGAACAAACGGAGTATTTTTTTTATTAAAAGTGACAAACCTTCAAAGTAGCAATGGGCCCGTTTTCCAGTTGTTTCTTCTCTTCATGTCCACAACTCTTTGCAGATTGTTCATATGCCTAAAGATGTTACTTGACTCAAATTAAGGTACAGTGATAAAATCTTAGGCTTTTAGACTTCAAAAAAAGTCACGAACACTTAAAAAAACAAAAACCAATGGTTGTACAAGGCATCGTTTCCATTCCATACCTGGGAGACGGAACAATCACGCGAATTGTCAATTGTATAAAAAAAAAACATTAAACTTTTTTTAGTCCTGTAGCTGAAGGACACTAATACCTTTTCATCAAGCTGTATTGTGCTTTTATCCATGTGATTTTGCAGGCAAGGCAACACGTCTAAGTAAACCACGGAGAAAAACACGTAAAGACGTACGCGTAGGAAGCGACAATATGTAGTGTGTGCCAATTATTTCATCACATCCATTACCCATGTAATCTTATTTAAAAGAAAAACGCACAAATAATAGAGCTTTCTTAGCCGGCAGACTTGTGAATCCTTCCAAACGGCTAATGGCGTACTGGAATTCTCCCCGAGACGTGGCAGCACGAGATAGATAGATAGAAACCTGAACAGGAACATATTAATAATCAATCAAAAATTCCGAGTCTTCGCGCAAGGCGCAAGGTGTCGAAATTTCACTAGTTATTACTATAAGACACGACAATTGGCAATGAAACGGTCAAATCACCAAAATCGGAATATTCTAGGAGACAGGAAAAGAGAAATCGATATCGAGAGAGGAAGATAGAAAGAGAACATCTGAAGCCCACTTACCTCCTCATGCATCTTCTCTTCCTCCTCAACATCCGGCTCCAGCTCATTCAGAGGGAACAAATGAAAAGCTCCCCTGCCTGTCGGCATGTCAACACTAAATAACATCATTTAGCGTTTCAAAGCAACCAAGGATCAATTTTGGCCAATGATATTATAATGATCAGCAACAATATTGATCAAACCACCCAACTAACTACACTTATTTTCTTATATAACAAAATCAAAATCCACTACCAAAGCATCAACGATGAACAGTATAAAGTACTCTAGAGTACAAGAGCAGCCACAACAAAAAACGAAACCAACCCCATAAGTAGATCGTAGAGGCGATTCGCATACATCGTAGCCCAGTGTTCATATTCGGGCACAGAAGAGGACAAGAATTTGAAGACCCTAAAAAGTAAAATACAGAGTATTCTTTTCGTTTCCTTTCGTAACTAAACACTATTTACATTATTCATTATTGCTCAAAAAAGAGCCGGTTACGCAAATACCACGAATCTCCGAAAAATCAAAATATTGCCCCAAAGACTAATGTTTCTCCGTCCCCATAATTTTTGCTAATAACTGCCTCTCCCAATAACTTTGACGAAATGAGACAGATGCGACACAGCGACACACAAACATCACGAAAAAATATTCAGCGATAAACGAGCGAATATTTGTCTTACGAGGTAGAGAATGACACTAAACACGGAAGGAAGGCGAAGGAAGGACCATGTTCCATGTTTCTTCGTTATACTAGCTCAAAGCTCAAATAAAGAAAAATAACGATAATGTCAAAACCAACGTATAAGTGAGGCGTCTTCCTTGTGGCGGTCTCTTTAAACGGCAAACATCCAATACACAATTCACTTTGGCTTCAGTCGCAATATCAATAGCGGTCCTAAAATGAGTAATGAGTACGTAAAATACTTTCTATGTCTGTGAGACAGTGGCACCCTACACGTTCAGCTAAACAGTGAAAGAGACTTATATAAGTAAATTATATATTTAACAATGGCTCCTGGCAATATCAATTGTAGCCCTAGCTCAAAGTGCACACCCACACACATGATATAATTGCATAAATTATATTGGAAATTATTCGAAAAAATCCTAATCGTAATCATTGAAATTTGAAACATAAGCGCATACTAATACTAATACTACATACATATGGGTGCTAGTGCTTTTTGTGGGACAGCACGACACAGACTACTCGTGCAGCTAAATAGCGATAAACGAAGGATACTATTATCAGTAAACTACTATACCGTCAAAATAGCAGGTAAAATAAAAGCAAACCGAAAACCACGAATGAGAAAACCACTCACTTAGATTCCATTGCGTGACTCAACGCCTTCCAACACTCCAGTTGATCCCTGGTCAGAGGCTGCACCTAAAAGTAAACACTTGAGACAACTTACAGCTGACAATGGTTTTCCACATCTTAAAATGATTGAATCAATAGTCAATCAATTGAAAATCATGAAAATCACATCAAATGGTTTGTCAGACTACAACAACAACAACAGAATCCAGCCAATAATACAACTGTTACAGGTTACAGCGACATCGCAGAGACTAGGTCGACAAATCAATATCTTAACATGTTACAGTATAAAAAAAAATGATTTTAAATCAGCGTACGAAGTGAAATATTAGAATTAAGTGGCACTCCGATTTCAAGCACCTACCTTAAATCCCTAACAATAAGACAAATGACGGGATTTTTGATGGAATATATAAGGGTTATACGTGATGACCAAAAAGTGAAGAAAGTACAAGTTACGTTATAAAATGTACAAAAAGCTGACCTGCACAATGGATGGGGGGAAAAGTGGATCGGGCTCGTCCTCCTGCAGAGATGATGACCACGATGACGTCATTAGGAGGAACACCTGAAGGGGACTATTCAAATAAACAAAATGGATAAAAGCGTATAACTATCAACAATAAAAGTGCACATGGCGAAAAACTTGCGGGAGCCAAGATCGAACCATCGAACACAGTATAATTTGGGTTTTCCATGTATGTCAAATTTAAAGGACGCTTCTGTCAAAACTACCGTATGCCCATTGCCTATTAACTCGCGATTGGTGGTAGCTCAAAAACACCATTGAATTCTCGTGTAATTTCCAAAGTACGGCACACATACATGTAAACCGCACCATAACTATCATAATAAACGTGGCGTACAGAGCCAGCACAGAACAAAAAGCGACTCAGGTCTCCTAATTAGACAAAAAAAGAAGACGGATAATAAAGAACGAAAAACGCACCTGGACATCCATTGATGTGATTTGTTGACTTGCACCTTTCTGTGCTGGAGCAGAGGGCAAAATTGAAGCCCACGGGGCTGACAGCATAACTGAAATGAACCGCAACTTTTTAAAACAATCAATGTTTTCAATAACGAAACAAATAATAATTAATATATGACTTTCAGGCTTTCATAATAAAAATGCAATTGAAAAAAAATGTAAACAAAAAAACTCGAAATATTATTTTCCACACAAATAACAGTGCAACGAAGAGGCTAGATGTTTGTATCTTCAGAGTCATAACTCATACTTTCCAAAGACATTGATAATATAAACATTAAAAGAAAAAATCCAATACGAATAAATTAGTAACCTCCACCTGTCTGAATGGACGGCTCAAATTTCAACAGCCACGTGAGGCGACGGAGAAAATCACTCGAAGAATCCATGCCCCAGAGCTCTGAAATGAAGAAAACGTCACAATGAAAGGCAAGCATACGACTTACGGCATCATGACAAACACCGTGTCTTCGGTTTGATTAGTTTAGTACTATACTAAATCTACAATGAAACCAATAAATGGGGACACATGGGAAATTGGGAAAGAAAAAGGAAAGCGGAAGCTGAACGCAAAGAATAAAACAATACAATAAGAACCAACCTGCCGCGCACTGTTGAATCATATCATCGGAAAGCGGTTTCTCAGTGTGGTTGCCTCTGAATAGTTCCAAAGGAACGGGGTCCTTCAGATTAGCCACCTGCCATACAGTCTCCGCGAGTTTTTGCTGAAAACTCGCTTTAATTTACTCCAAATATTCTTGAGCGGCGCACAAATATTCGCACCTAACATACGTCCATGTCAATAAGAATTTATCAATAAACTTGTGGTAGTAATAACTAACGTCAATATGAGAAAACTAACAATCAGTTTTCCAAAAAGGTTACTTGAACGTGTTCAGCTCTATTCCGACTTTGAAACACATCCTTTCTAAACACATTGCCAAATAATTCAACTGATAACAACAATACCTGTGATCGGAGCAAAATAGCCAGCTCGTCCTCGGTTCCATGAAGCGATAAGTTAACGCGCAATAAAGCACTCGCCTCCAACATTTCCATAGATGCAAGAGCCTAGAATTACAAACTTACAAAAACCATGATATAAAGAGAAGTATCTAGGGAAGTCATGACATTTTTTGCATTTACTTACTGATCATAAAAATAATATATCGCAACAAAATAAAATATCACAAATTAAAAGTGGCACCGCGGGCTCTCGTATAATATTATGCCATTTCCTGCGTCTGCGTAAGTTATTAATAAAAATTATTAAAAGAAAGAAATGTACTATGAGGAAAACACCAACCTTATACTGACCGGGTAGCCGAGTGAAAACTGGCTGCATATTAGTCAGAGCCATGGCACACAGGGCACAAGATGCGGTAACAATAGAGGAGTCGGGGAGATCTTTCTGGAATACAAATATAGATGAATGCGACAAACAGGAAAAGTATGATATGAGACTCTTAGGGGTTCATGTCCATGTATGAAAACAAACGTAAGTTGAGAAGGGAAAAGGAAATAAATAAATATTTAATACCTAAAATACGAAAACAAACTCGAAGCGAACCTTGATCTGTGTGGCCAACAAAATATCAGCAGATCGTCTGAAGAATAGACCAAGAGCACAAGACAGGACAACATCGGGAACACTGTCATTTTGCAGGATAGCATCGGCCAGTCTGAAAGTAAAGGGCATTATTAAAAGGAAAGAATGCTAAGAGAATGTGTCAACTAACTGGCGGTTTTTTTTTAACATTATTCTAGCAAAAAACGTGGTCGCCATGATGATATGATATTTATAATAGAAATACTTTACTCCGTGAATATTATATTGAAGACTTTATCCCGAAGAATAAAACGCGATAGAAACTGTCTAATTGTAAGAGACAGAGAGTATATAAACTCGAAATCGTTCAAACTCACTTCTGTAAAAATCCTTGAGCTTTTTGAATGAGTGGCGGGGACGTCGCCAGACTACGTAGAATTTGCCCGTTCAAGCAGAGCACGAGAACACTCATGTTATCTTCACCCAAATGAAGAACACTCTGGAAATGAGACGCATAAATTCAAGAAAATTCTACTGGATGATTTATAAAAACCACAGCAATATCAGTACACAATATTACAATATATAAAAATATGGTTTGCCTGAGTTAGTATTTGCGCTTGCGCACATATGATTACGGATACTGCGTACACAATTTTGATTCCACGATACTATATACTGAATGCGTGATAGATTCAAATGAAGAAGCTTATCCAGTAGTACACTGGGGGAAGCGGGGAAGGCAAACTCACAGAGCTGACAGATAATCTGGCCCACTTATATTCACAGGTTGCCATAAAAACAACCGCCACTCACTAGTTGCTTGATTTTTGTCTCTGCCCAGGCCTCGTTCGAAAACTGCGAACAGAAAATATCCGTCGGTTCAGCATTTTCCTTGTCATCGTCTCTCCAAGGGAACGGCATCTGAAATGCGAAAATGTAGAACACTGCAGAAAGAAAATAAAATAGAAGGAAAAATGGACGAAAACAAATAAAGTGGAAGAGCAAACAAACAGCGTATTCTATATCAGTGAGCCGTATGATTTCATCAGGCCGAGTTTATCGACATGGATCGTCTGGATATCACGAATCAATGATACGCTCGAAAATGCAAAGCTGTCAAGTTCATTAATAATATATATGAATACTTTATTCAGTGTACACCGAAGTAAAGCGGAAGACAAAAAAAACGACAACAAAGCTATAACAACAATGCGAAATATGTACAACAATGGAATGAAGGTACATGTGAATAACTAAGGGTGAATGTTTCTATTTGCTCGCTCGATTAGATCTCGTCAATGCGGGTTTTAAACGAATCAACGGAACTCGAAAGAACAATACTATCAGGAAGTAGGTTCCACAAACGAGTGGCCCTGTGCTTAAACGAGAACAGAGATTGGGTAAGTTTAACAGAATCCTGAATAAGAGTTAAAGAGTTACCATTTCGACGTGGTTCTGTGATTCACCTGAAATGTTTGCCAAAACCGGATGTGCATTATAACCTCGGACAATTTTGAAACATTCAATGAGATCGAACAAAATTCTACGATGATGGAGAGATTTGAGACCAAAAACAACAAGACGTTCAGAATAGGAAAACGAGTTATAATAGTCATTGTCATTCTAATTCTACGAAGCACACGTTTAGTAAAACGCCGCTGTACCTTTTCAATAGCGTCATCTCACTTTTCAGGTACGGCGACCAAACTTGCATACTCAAGCAGGGGCCTACAATAAGTAACATAAGTAAGCTTTACGATAAACATCAATGCTATGATGACAAATGGAGCGAAGTATACGATTTGCACAACAAGAAGAAGTACTAATTCTTTGCTTAATATGCCTTAAAACATAAATCCGGGGAAAACAAAACACCAAGATCACGAACGACATCAGTTACTGGTGGAATGAGGGTATTATTTAAACGAAGAGGAAAAGAGTGGTGGGTCTTAGTAGTCACAGAAAAATGTTGACACTTTGGCTCAGAAATGGAACCAACGGTCCTGTTTGTGGTAACATCGACACGTTATACTGGTCTGGTTTTTGTCAACCTTGTTACTGATATGCTTTAATATAGAAAAACATTCACAAAATAGAACACAATTAACTAAAAACACAACTTTCGAAAGATTTTGGCGGCTCGGCCGGTCAAATAAAGGCGACAACTCGGACGGGCGGAGCCGAAAATTCCGGAAAATTGCGCGTTGATTGCCTGTTTCCTTTTTTGTTTGAAAAAAATGCCTGTCCATGTTCGAGTCAATGTAAATGACATGGTCCCGAAGTAATTTTGCATCCAGTACGGTCCAGTACGGATATTTCAAAATAGTACGGATCTATTTCAAATAGCACGGTCTGATATACTTTCACCGCAGGGGACCATGTCAAATGCATTATTCGCATGGGCTACGGTAGACATTTGACATCCGTTTAAAATGGCCTGAACGTGGACAGAAGTTAGTCATTTTCGCAAACTCAATCATGGACAGACCAGTTGAAACTACACAAATTTTTCCATAATTTTACATATTAAATATTCATGTTTAGTGCAAAAGTGCGGTAGTATTGACAGAAACGCAATTGGCATACAAGCTATGATCATCATGGGGTTTGCAAGTCACCGATTTTACTTGCAAATATCGAAAAAATACCGTATCTTAGCACTACACGAGAATATCAGAATGGCATACTTGCAAACCCCATCACGGAGGTGATTGTGCAATTGTTACAGTATCTACAATAGATTATGAGATGTCCTTGTGTAAGGGATATGTTCAGCTTCTTTCTATCAATATCAACTTTTATCACAATCAGCTGTTTACTCTCTGGGTCTCTACAGCATGACAGTTGTCGCGGCGCTCTCTCTCTATCCATGACGCGCTGCGGCCCAACTAACAAGTCAGTGTGCCCATGTCGTTGCTAACACCAAGACGACAATAAATGATGTGTTCGTATTTAATAATATTCATGAACACAACAAAATCACAACAACACAATAATACTAAATTATGGGCACGTGCAAACCCATAATTTAGACTGGGATTCTCAGGAAAACACCGCTTTGGTACGAAGGAAATGTTTCCCGGTTGCGTTTTAATTGCCTGGGGAAAAACAACATACTCAGCTATGTCTGTCTGTTGTCCTCTCACTTTGGCACTATCTCTTAAAGGGATCGGCTCACCTCAAATCTGTGCGTTTCCATCTCGAACCGAACAATTTTCACATATCCATTTTCACCTAATATCTCGTGAGTATTGAAACACTACTACGAACAAAAAAAACAGACACGATTTGAGGTGAGCCCTTACTCCAACGCACCTTTCACTGTTTCTGTCGGGCTTTTCACCTCCCCGAAGAAGCGCGTCTCTCGGGGCAGAACTACTCCGTATATTAAAGTCTGTCAATGAGCATTTGCAGCTGGGAAAAAAAAATTACCGTATTTTGGAACCATACGAGAATATAAAAGATAACGTAAAGATAAAGTGTACCGGGTTATATCAACCGAATCCGCAGAAACGGTGCAATGGGGTCCGGTTCATTTCTGAAGCCCGACGAATTGGTCTTTAAAGGAGGAGGCTCACGAGAATGAAGTGCTCAAATGGTTTCCTTTTATCGAAATGATGGTAATGAAAGCATTTTATCAAAGCAAAAGCTTTTAATTGATGGACTAAATCATATACAAAGCAAAAGCTTTTAATTCTAAATCATGCCAGCGCAAAATGCTAAATTTGCATACTACTATCAACTATTTACTACGATCCAAAATTTTTATAGACTTCATAGTTTTACTCCTTCCAATTAAAAGCTTTTGCTTTGTAAAGCATGTCTTTCGGAATTTAATACCATCGTCTGTGGAGGGAGTTCCGGAGGCCTCCGGAAGCCGATTTATCTCCCCCGGACCCAGCTACCAACTTTTACACCTTTGGCGAGGTGAGAGGGTTCCGGGCCGGACTCGAACCAGCGACCGGTGGCGTGGAACAAGGCGCTTACCACTGCGCCACGCCCCCCATATACGAGAATATATATTTTTTAATTTTTGATATAATATATGCAGGTTTCGTGCAGGAATACTAAATGCTTATGAAAAGAATGTGGAATCGCTGCGTAAAACTGCAAGTACAATTGAAAAAAGTACTTTGCTTATAATTATTGTATAACAAAAATGCAGCCTGTTTTCGTACTTTGTACTATCGCGTAGGCTTTAGCTCGACGCCGGTTTCTCACAAGAAAAATTCGAATGACTTGCTACACTATGTGGCGTGATAGGCGGCAAGTATGTCTCGAAACGCTTTCCCTGTTTAAGTATTAGAACTACAGTAATCGGTTAGATAAAATTGAGCAACGTTGCATCATCATTCATTCATTTTGGACTCGGTTCCAAACCCCCTTGTAGATTAAATTTTGTTAGATATTGGCGAAAAATGCATTTCGCTAATTTCTAATAAAATCTTTTTCTGCAGGACAGAGAACTCATCAAGCAACTTTCGGTAAGCCGCTTTCTGGTTATTATAGTAAAATTTCCAATTTTAGGGCCACTGATTAAACCACTTAAAATAGTTCCAGCTAGCGGGTTTCGATGTTAACATCTGGTCATGTGTTAGGCTTTGTCAGTTCCTACTAGTGCATTCACTTGATAGTCTTTCCTTGATAGTGTTCAAGCTTCATCACTACGTTCCTGTAAACGTTTCTGTTTAGACCATGTCGGCCTTCAACAATGATGTGTACGAGCCTTTACGGCCTTGGTTCCCAAAATCTTTACACAATGAGGAACCCAACTGGAATGATGTTTTCGAAGCCCGGCCCACGGGGCCGAGGCGCTTATGAGACCGCCGCGAAGGGCTCTCTAATCACTGATCATGTGGAGTATTGCAGACTCCGCAGGGAGTAAGTTTTACTATTTTGAATACGCTTTGTACAGTATAAACTCTTCAACCGCATGAGCGTAGTTCCGTATGTCCCCTTTCGGTAAATTGACTGATTACAATTGCGAGACTCAATCTGCTATTTCAGATCCGCTTGTGACCCTTTTCTTGGAATCCCCTCTGAAGAGAATTATTTATTAAATGAACCATTCGCGATTACCGATGAAGACACAACTTGGCTGGAGAATTTCACGGATATTTCCAAGTTCACGGTTTGTACAGTTTCTTTTCTCACTAGTTATATTACATGAATTCCAACGCACCCAACCATCGTTCCTAGGCTCAACTAAGCGTTTGAAGCCCAAATGCAACGTCGCATTGTCCATGCGCTCTTGTGGGGAACATATAGCCTAGATCTGCATATCATTCCAAGTCCAACAAAGTGATACTAATTTTAACTTGTTCAGGATACGCGTGGTGAATGCCACGTTGACGAGGCTGTCGAATATGTTGCCTCGGAGGTCAATTGGGATATATGGACCCGATTCCTCGACGATGAACCCGTAGCTATTTCCGAACCTCTTGTTGGTACGATCTTTCGTGACCAATAAAGCTTTTGGAATTGTTTCATTTGATTGCATATGCCGGAATTCCGTTTTGGATATCTGTATTTTTACTATATCGTTTGAATTTTTGCTTGGATCCCGTATTATATTTTTATGAAAGTGTTTTTCAAGATTCTGGTGGTTGCACGCCAAACTCATCTTGTGGATCCGGCGACGAGTATACTCCTAATTTTGAACTCTCAAGTCACTGTGTCCCACCATCGCGCCAGTCAAATGTAGAGGTAAGCAAACTAATGGATTTGTATTTAATGATGGTCTTGGACGTTGTCTCGACGTACTGGTCTAGTAATATATAAATACACGTTTTGAAGTATCATTGTTTTAATATAATATATTTAAGTTTGGTTGGTCTTGCCCTAGAAAAAACTTGACTTATCGGTATTTATGTAGAACATTTTAGGTAATGTTGATGCCAACGACACCCGTGTTGTTGGATTTGAAAGAGGAATACATCCAGGAATGTTTCAAGGACGAAAAGCCTTTGCCTTTCGTTCCCATCTACGAGGAAAAGCCTATACCTCCACCTCCCGCTGAACCATGTTCTCCACGTCCGATTGTTATGAAGACTACCAACCATACGCGATACAGCCCACTTAGCGTTCGCCCTGAGTCTAAGCAGAAAAAGGTACATTTTTAGTGGTTTGAGACGCTCTTTGAGACGTCTTTGAGACGATAGCCTTTAGCATATGAGCCGGCGAACTAACCAGTGATATTCATCCGCTTTATTTAGAAACGTGCGGCGCGAGAAGAAGCAGCGCATAGACGACGAGAACTCAACCGTGATGCGGCTCTTCGCTATCGTGAGCGAAAACGACTTGAGCGAATTGCCATGCAAAGTGAGGCTGCCGAGTTGGAGAAGAGGGGAGCCTGGCTTCGGTCTCGGGAGCAATTTTTACGCAAAGAGGTCGTTCGTATGCGAGCTCACTTGCGTGACCTGGGTGCGCCCGCTTAATTCCATTGCAATATAACTAACATTAATTATCGTTGCCTAATAATTAGGCGGCCCTGGTGGCTTTAATCTTTAATATTAACTACTAACTTTTTTTTTATTTGGTGCTAGTTTAGCTAAGAATTTGTACCATTGATCCATCGCGTTGTGTGTCTTTTGCTCTATAAGTATTATATCGTATGTCTGAAGTAAATGATTTTTTTTATAATCGTGGACGTCATACTCAATAATGTTATACAGTACAAAAAGCGAACTAATTACCCAGTATACAGGAAACCAGTCTGTAGCCAGCCACCATACGTTTTCACCGGAAAAAGTGAGTCTACTAACCATGTGGTGCCCAGGTGAAAGTTGAGGGAAATCTTGGTTACAAAATGTTTTTGTCCACTACGACTAAAGACGCTCAAGCATGTTCCTTCGTTTCCTCTGCCGGTTGTGCTTTTTCCATCGCTAAATTTGTTAGTTTCCTACGATAAGGGTCAAATATCGCTGAATAGTGTGTTTGCTTTAGTCCTTGATGCTCACGTCATGGCTCTTGCGAAATGTGTGCAGGGGCTCGCTTAGTCTATTGCTCTTGTGAAATTTCTCTTTCGGCGATTTCCGTTCCCTTTTCAAATACTTTGCCCGGTGACGGCGGCTTTTTTCGCCGCAAGAAACGTGGGACAGTCCAAATTCCGAGAAAGGGAGCTGATAAACTGACTGAAAATCAGAAATCAGCATGATTTTTGTTGTTTAATTTTGGTCAAAGTAAGTCTGTATAGCTATCAAGGTACGTGATGCGGATAATATTGTAAGTAACATTGTAGAATGAACGAGTCATTAAGTACGATAATATCATTCCTTTTATATTTTTTATTCAAATAACTTTTACAATCAATAAAAAAATATGAAAATGGACACGAATGTTCGTAATAGAATAGGAGATCGCGTTCTATTTGTCGCAGGAATATTGAGTTTGTAATGAATTTGTGTGGATAATGACTGAGAAGTTACAGCGGTATGGCAGGTGGTTTGTGAAACGTAGGTTGGATAAATGGATCCATGTTCATGCATTGCATGCAAATTTTAGAGAATTGCATGCAATACATGATGGTAGTGCACTTTTTTCACCATACACTTCGCAGACCGCGTGCTATGCAGCTTTACAGACTTAAGTGTTAACACATAGTAGTACTGTACGCTACAACAAAAACTCCACGTAAAGCATACATATACAAAAAAAACTGACTAGAGTGAAATCACCAGGATCAAGCTGTTCAATGCGAACAAAATAAATTCGATGTGAAAATAAATGTTTAAAGTGGTATGAAACGTGGTTTTAAAATTTGGGCTGGACCGAATGCATTCCCAACATGTTCATGTATTATGTGAAAATTTATTCCACTTGTGACGTGCCCAGAAGCACGCAAAAGTGCTTACTCTACAATACTTTCAGCACTCCAGCAAACGATTCATAAACCACGTTCCGTACAGCTTTAAAGATAAAAACGTACGTTAAAAAATCTTGCGAAGCTAGATTGCACACTTCGTAACATTGCACATTAGCGAGGACAATCTAAGAAAAAAAGAACAAAAGAAACAACAACAAATTATGCTAAAAAAATTGTAGCCTTGAAAACGAAATGATTGACTCTGAAACATAGTAACCTAATAATCAATAATAATAAATTTGGTCAAATCATTTCTCAAACGCTCAAGTAGAAATTCAGGGATTGTGCCGTTCGTTCACTTGATGTCCAGTAATTATTACGTTCCAGCAATAATTACGTAATCAGAAAATGTATCTATTAATTATTACGCTTTTTTTAACGGCAAGAAATTATTTGGGGATACTGTACCAGTTGGTTGGGAGGGCTTGATTTGCGTATTATAATTTCTATCGTTGGAATATGGTGATTTTCTAAAAGTCTACAAGCACTGTCGTGGAATGAAAAAAAGTGGTGCAGAGATTCGGGTAGAATTTAGATAATGTCCTTTAGAAGTAGTTTGTAATTTAACCGGGCAATTAGATTGGGGGCTTCAATAAACTTACAATTAGGTGAAACGCAGCGCATGGTGAAACCCTGATGATGGTGAAACGCCGCACAAAAAGTCTGATACAGCAGCGCGGCGGAGCCTCCATAGGGTGCGCAGGGGGCTCGCCAAGGGGCGCGAAAGTCCGGTCGGCGTATCTGCGGTGCACATTGTATCTACCGCGCGGTAGGTGCGCCACAGCTGCGCCATGGTACGAGCGCTCCGCCCGCTACCAAACTTGGCACTTGTGTTTGGGATTCATCGGACTGCCCAGCGGGCACTTCCACGCTTCGGAGAATTCCTGAATTCAAGTTAAATATAAATATAATCTTCATCCGTCCGTCAGTAAGTTGATGCATAGGTACGAGATTGAAATTCAAACCGAAGAAGACTATGCGACATTTTTTCGCTTAAAACCCCGCATTTTCGGATTCTTCATCACTACAAACTTATTAACAGCAGAATCTTTTCTTATCAAGGAACCTCAAGCTTATCGTTACATGTGGCTCAATTTGCCAAACTTCTCATCATCATTTTATGTGATGCACACTTATATATAATCTGTCAATAAATTATTTAAGAAACGTTGATACCTTTCGATTTTGTAGCGGTATAATAGCTCTGTACTTGGATGGCGCGTGGACATCAGTCATCACGAGTTGCACATAATGTTTTGGTCGAACCACCGAACACCAGTTCTAAAATTTATCGAGAATTGAAGGGACAGTCATAAATTCGGGGAGAGAGAGAGAGGAGGGAGAGAGGGAGAGAGAGGGGAGAGAGAGGAAGGAGAGAAGAGAAAGAGGGAGAGAGAGGGAGAGAGAGAGGGGAGAGAGGAGAGAGAGGGAGGAGATAGAGGGAGGGGAAAAGGTTACTAATAGTATTTTGTGAAGCTCGGCAAACTTGCCGTCAAGTATACGGTGTACTCATGAACTGCACGCTTAGTGATTCGGAATTTCTGTAGTTTTCGGAGCATGACTTATAATTCGCTCACATTTGCATACGCCAAAAAGAACATTTGTTCAGAAGTGAAGTTCTGGAATCCCGGAAGCGCTGGCTCGTCATCGGTGGTATTACGCCGCCATGCACGGTATGCCTGCGAATTGGATATTATTATAAATAATAAAATACAAGTATTCATCAGGAAGGCAAAAGTGCCTTTTACTACAACCATTGGCCAATTGTCACAAAATAATGATAAGAATTTTTTTTACTATGACGTTCCTTTCATGCCTACTATTGCCTACAATGAAACTCAAGAGTTGCGCGCGGCAACAGTTTGGGGGTGTTTCCCGCAAAAGAATTTGATGCACGCCGCAAAAGTTTTTCCACCGACTCTGGTTGCCGTTTTGGTGCGGGAAACACCCCCAAACTGTTGCGGGAAACACCCCCAAACCGTTGCCGAAAAGGTGCGGAAACGGTGCGGGAAAAGTAGCAACTACAAAAAAAAAGCAGCGTGTTGGATTCGGACCCTACACTCTTGTTAGATACTTTCTCTGAACAGCACCTTAGACCACTCGGCTACACAACACATGTGAGACCTGTGCTTGCGGAAAAATATTAGTACAACAACTGCCCTTACGGCAGATCCTCCGAGCGCTTTCAAAAACGTTGCCGAAAAGTCGCGGAAATGGTGCGGGGCGCAATTTGCGCGCCGCACCATTTCCGCACCGTTTCCGCACCTTTTCGGGAAACACTTTGCGCGCCACTTCTATTCCGCGCGCATTTTGTTTCCCATTCCTTTGCGGTGCGCATTTTGTTTCCCGAAATGGTGCGGCGCGCAACTCATCGGCTCTCAGTGTACCAACCACAGCACGCAAAGTGTGAGCAAGGTACGAGCGGAAACATTTGGCGCTCATTGGGCACTTTCTCAGCTTCAGTGACCTGACGTAGCCGCACAAAGTCTTCACCCGCTAAAGTGAACAAGAAACTCACATTAAACGCAGTTTTCACTCCACCGTTGTCAGCTATATTCTCGCCCAAACTCAGGCGACCGTTCAGCTTGATGCTTGCTTCTTGGATCTGAGAAAATAAAGGATTTTTTGATTTACTGTTATACTTAGTACTAGTTAATAAAACCCAGAGCAGGACGGACCGTGTATTTTAGACACGGGACCCGCGCGGACTTCAGTTCTCTTGCGAAGACGGGCTTAACCTTTTTTAACATACGTAAATCATTTCGGGGATACACTGATAAAACCTCGCGCCTCCGCCGCTCAAAATGTGGATCCGCCACAGCGGGGCGGTGCACCCAGTGGGTGTTTCAAATGAGAGGTTATACTGATTACGGGAGGCGCGCGACACGTGCGCCTCGGGCGCGCCAACAGGAATTATATACTTTTTGCGCACCCCAAGCGCCTCTACAGACACTCACCTCTACAGAACCATACTGATCGACAAAGCATTGCGTTTTATCGGCGAATTTTTGAGCCGTTTCCGCGTCCCACCAATCATTCAGATTACCAAGCTCATCATAGCGACCGCCTGAAAATAAATAAATAAATAAATCTTTTACGCCTCAAGAGCGTGCGTCTTTATTCAAGGGTGAAAATACAGTAGCAATGTTTGCTTATGACGTGTTCCGCAGAGGTCCTGAGAGCAGTAGGCGAAAAGTGTTTAATATTAAAGCAATATCAAATCCATGATGTTTCATTGTTCCAGACTAATGACACGGGCTTAGTTTTCATCTGTAACTGGACGTATACTATGTTGAGCGCGACTACGATCTGATCAATATTGGAGGCATTGACTTGGTTGAATCACCTGTCCATTAATGTAATTACACCACTATTTCACCCACCATGATGTCTCTCCTGAAACTTACCTTGGTATTTATACCTACACCGTACTACTAGCCTGATCGGCTGGTTACCCTGATACCACCAAAACACCTACCCTGGTCATCAAACGCGTGCGAGACCTCGTGCCCGATCACAGCGCCCACCATTCCGTATGTTATGTAGTTGGGAACCCCAAGTGTCAAGAATGGGAACTGCATAATACCCGCCGGGAAGACTAAATGTAGCAATATGTGCATTGAAATATTGATATTTAGTGTGAAATGTCCATGCCAACAATTCATTTTTCATTTTTCCTCCTCTAACATAAACGCAACGAAACGTTCGTTGAAAAAATTTTTTTTTATGTATGACAAAACTGTGCGCCATATATTATATTGTGCTCTTTGAACGTTTTGTGCGTAATAAATAAATTATTGATCTTAAAAATCAAAAATTTCTTTTACGATTCAAGAGCTTGCACCTTTACACAAAGTTTGCTTATGATTTGTTCCGGAGAGGTACTGAGCACAGGCAACGAGTTCCAGGTGACAAATTGCTCGACGTCTTCGGGCTTAGCCTTCGGGCGTTGATTGGTTGATTGATATTATTTATGTTAGAATCATAACAACTCACTCATTTCGTTGCTGTTGGGAGCGTAGTATGCGTCGACTTGAGCTGGACTCTGATACCATGCCGTTCTGAATTTCAGTCAATAAGCACCATTTTCCGGAGTTTCCATAGGAACTTTAGTACTCACTAAATATCTGTTAGGCGCTACTTTCAGTCGTGATTTCTTCCCTACACTGGGGAAACTCCGCGGCTGCGCGGCGCGCCTATGGCGCAAAAATGTTGCGCGGCGGTCGCGGCGCAAATAGTCACGATCCCGAAAACGGATCCGCGGCTGGTGCGCCCCAGGTGCGATCATCGATAGTATAACTATCGATGTGCATCATTATAATTAACTTCACTTATTCAGAAAGCAGCAAACTTAAAAATTTACTTAAAGGGATCGGTTCACCTTAAATGGTGTCTGTTTTTTTTGTTTCTTTATTTTCTATAAGGGATAATAAAAATTTGGAATACAAAAAGTAGTGTTCAATTTCAATACTCACAGAGATATTAGGTGATAAAGTGGTGGATTGATCGGTCTAAAATGGCAAAGGGTAATTGTCTCTATACAAACAAGGCAGGAAAAAAAAAACAGACACAATTTAAGGTGAACCGATCCCTTTAACATTGGAGTCTAGTGAAAACGACAAATTTAAAAGTTTTAAGAGAATTTCATAAAAATTTACCGATCAAGTGGTTGATTGAGTCGTTGCAATTCTTCTGAATATCGAGCCAATTTTAACCGGATTGTTAGATGGAGAAGCTGTTCTCCGCGCGTAATTGCCTGCAAAAAGTGTATGAACTGATTGCAAAATTGTGGAACACACATTCTCCCCTCTCTCTCTCTCTTTCTCTCTCTCTCCTGTATTACAATCTCGAAAAAAAATGAGCTAGAGCTTTCCGTGAACTGTTGCATAGATTCGCACACTGTCCCTTATTAGTATGATGGTGTCCTTACCGCACCAACATCTTAGGCTACCTTTTGGTTTGCGAGCTAATAGCTACCACCCCAAAAACTTTTCTTTTTTGCCCTACGATTCGTTGATCCAATAAACATTTATTAAAAGAGACCGTATAAATGGCTTACACATAGTTGTATTAGTGTTTAGGCTTAGGCTTAGGCTTAGGCTTACATCGTCTACAGAAAGTGGAATATCAAGAATCAAACCAAACTACTCACCATTCCCCAGTGTTCTTTCATCCATGCGTCGTCGAAAAGAACTGCGGGAAATCCGTTTTTGTACTCGATTTGCTTGGCCTGCAATCAAATAAGAAATAAAACACTAATCGTAGCTATATAGCTTGTACTAAACAAAGCCAGTAATTTCTTTACAGAGAAACAGTGCAAAGTTAGCTAAATCTGGGCTACTATTAGCTGGCGATTATTTCCTTTGTCTATGCACAATTGTAATTAACGATAATTATCTAATTGCCAATAAACGATAATTAACCTTATCAAGTGCCCGCCCCCGTGTCGCTTCATCCATCCAATCCAACGTTCGCAACTGTTTCATGAATTCCTCTTTGAGATACGTCGTCAGCTCTTCCATCTAAATAAGGCGAAGCTTGAGTTGGTGGGAAGCATTAAGTGCCAAAGAGGCGCCGCACACCCACAAGTGGCGAAATTTGCGCGGTCCTACCTCTTTGTGTGTACCAGAGGCCTTATTCACCAACACACAGGGGGGCTCCCTTAGGCTCACGAGCGCTCTGAAGCTCTTCTGCTCTCGCACTCTCTACGCACTCTTTAGCTCCCTGGGGACGCCAGGGAGGGCTCCCTGTGTTCCGCTAGTCGCGCAACTCTATAACTCGCTCTACCGTAACCTCTACAACATTTGAACCATCTTTTGAACCACCTCACCTTTTAGAACCTGCTCATCAATTGTATACTGTATTGTATCGAAAATGAGAAAAGAAAACACATTTTTATTCGATTGTTTTGATGTGCTCTTGATGTGACTGCACGCTCTAGCTCTGATCCGAGAACTTCTTCCCCCAAGATGATCCAGTGATCTTCTGATGAACTCTTCCCTCACGATGTTCACTGCAGTGATCCCGTTGAGCCGAGGACTTCCGTGATACTCTTCTTTTCGGGCTGCCACTATCTGGAGGCCTCTCTTTCCTCAGGTACCTTTGTTTATTTGTCATTTATCGTTATTCAATGTTTCACTCGTATTGGTCTTCAATGAGTCATTCGATCAGTTAAATCTCCAAAGAAGACTGAACTTCTTTCAGTGTTTCTCCGATCCTCAACCTTTGGACTCGTTCTCTCCATCGGGCAGTACCACATTGTTAATCCCTCACTTTGTCACTTTGTTAATCGATAAATTGTGTTTTCTTAATGATGTGTCTTTTGTTGGTAAACGCAAGTAACGGGTTTCTGATTTGTGTACGGTTTGTGGTGTTTCTGTTGTACGGCCGGTGTGGCAACTCCTGCGGGAAGGGCCGGTCGAACACCCGCGTGTTGGTGAATACGGACTCAGAAGTTCGTCTACATGAGGAAACACTGTAGGCCTATGCGCGACAGAGTAGTGAAAAATGGTTAATTATCCTTTGGTACCAATTGTGAGTTTCCAACAATGAAATACAAGAAAAAGTGTGGTCAACTGAAAAAGCACTGACTTTTGGCATCGCTCGGTGTTGCTCGAAGAAATGTTCAACAAACAGCTTTCCAACGGGCATGTCCATTATAAGAACCGATAGAGTGACGCAGTCCTCCCACCTAGGAAATTGGGCAATTGATAATTGGGCAATGTATGGTAGCTAAAGGCACCGGGTACAGTACTCGGGTGCTCGGTAATGACACGCGGTGAACTTTAATCATAGGCCATAATTGGCTGACGTGCGGTAGATTTTTCATTGGAAGACATATTGTTGGGCTTGAACCTATTTCACAGACCAATTTCACAGCATCCATAGATAATCAAAATCTAACAAGAAGCATGCATACACCCCAAACGCGATCCCCACTAAAATACTAATATTGGTTAAAAACCAATTTTTCTAGTTGTCAGGAAGTTAGAAGTTCTTACCTATCAGGTGGCGGTGAGTTGAACATTCCGGTTTGATTGGCTTTAAATTGGTAGAATGGTTCTCTAGCAGTTGGTGGAAGGAATGGCGAGAAACCCTAGAAAATGTTGGGCTCAATTGACTAAGCAATACATTTTTGCCTGCGACGACCTAGGGAACCTCTAGATACTCCTCGTAGAGTTCGTATGGGTAAGGTAGCGGTAGCTTCTGGGATGTAATTGCCCAACTCCTACCTGGTTTCTATAAAATAAGAAGCATACCTGCACAATTCGCCACGATATGTAGTTGGCAATTGTCCGCGTATCAGTGTTGTGTAGGATATGCTGAAAAGCTGTTTGTTATTTTCAGAATGCGACGTTTACTGTCGACGTCGTTCAACATATTTATCTTTGAAAAGGGATATAAATCATCAGGAAAAGTAATTAAAAAAATAATAACAATAGTTTCAGTTGAGAAAATTGGCTGAAAATTCTACCTGTATGCCCCTGAAGTACTCCAGTTCCCTGATTATGACCGTGGCATTGTCAGAGACGTCGACGAGTCCGTCGAACACCTGGTGGATGTAGCCCTCGAGGTCGAGCTGTAAGGCCATATTTAGATAGTTCAATAATTCTTTTCCGACAGAAGCTTGCTTATTCTTCTGTTGCGAACGCATCGATAAGGGTGCGCAGACATTTTTTGGCGGCGGCGCGGCAAGTGCGCCACAAGTGGGCCCCATTGAAATCACTCGAAAAAGAAGGCCAAATAAAGACAAACCAGCGGGAATTCAGTCTTCAGCTTCCACAACTGATATCGATTATTGCCTCGCTCTGGATCGCGTCGTACCTAGACGATTTAAATTTATGTGTTATTGATTGAGTTTTATACTACATTTATGTATTGATTTATTGATTTATTAACTGAATGATTCGGCATTTTAAGCATAAACATTCGTGGTTACTAATGTAATGTTGAAACTAAATTAATTCAAAAAATAGCGCACTTGTTCTTCGGCAGAAAAGTTGACCAGCTTCATTTCAAGCTCCATGGCCTCCTCCATGTCCTTCATAGCTCGATCTCGCGGGGCTCCTGAAAACCTACATGCGGAGACGAATCCAGAATAATTGCGGGACGACCATTACTGTATGCTAATACCCATGAATAAAAGCCACCCCCACACACAGTCTATATATAGCCTTTATGCTAATTTAGCTCAACCAAGAACTATGACTGTGAGCATTATTTGTCGAGGTCAGGGAAAACATTTTTTCGGACATTTTCTATTACACACTGTTAATCAACTCCTAAATTTCTAAGAAATATTCAAAGCAACACACCAAGCGCTACGGCCGTCTGTACCATGAGTGTAGTATAATTCTGTATCATCGGATCGTCCATTCCCATTAAGTAAGGCCATCGGGAACCGGCACCCCATTTGGGTTGATCGAGCTGAAATACGCTAAGTTTAGCTGATTTTCGTTACATGATGATGCGCCTTTAAAATTATTTGCGCAGTCTCTAGTACTTTCTTAAAGTGTCACGTTTAGTGCCACTACCTTAATCAAGCACTTGTTAGTGGACAACGCACAAGCCCAACCAATTGCACACGTCTAGCGCATGCATGGCACACGTCGCGCGGCGTACCTTCTCCTCTGCGCGGCACAATCTCGGAGTTGCAATAACTAACCTCGATGATCGATCGTGAGCTGTTATTCGGGTCGTGTGTGACGGCGAGTTCCAGAATTACAGCGTTAACCCCAGTTCTATTCATAATGACGGCCATCTGGTGCTCCCAACTATGCGGCCATGGTTTCCATCTGAAGTTGAACAAACATATTGTAGATTTATGTCTAGTTCAAAATAAAAAATAACAGACTACATAGGAAATATATTACAGACTACAGACTAGAAAAATTCCGAATAACCAAGAAAAGAAAAAAATGGAAATTTTATGTTGAGATGAATGGATCCAGGTGCTGTACTTTACTACACAGTACTTTTTTACAAAGTATCGTAATCTAAAAAAGTGTACAGCGGCGGGGCCGGAGCCCCCGCGCAGCCCGGGCCCGTGTTTTTTTTCTCTGAAGAGAATCAGGAGTCGCATTTTTCTCTCGTAATATAAACCCTGATATGTAATTTATGGAGCAAATTTTGAAACGTCAAAATAAAACCTCTACTCACTTGTCTCCTAATAAAGTCGGCCAGCCGCCCACCCAGTTAAGCACATCAGTCACCGCGGCGCGACCGGAACGCTCCAACTCGTCTGAAACATGACATCAAAATGTTATGCTACGTGGTTTGCGAATGGTACGTAACATGAACAATCGCTTCAAATGTGCAAAGAAGAAGGAAGACAAGAAGGGTGGGCGTCGCGAAGGTGCCGCCTCGCCACTTTTTGCTGCGCACCAACAATTACTTCGCAGCGCCATTTAATATTCTGACTATTTCTTACCTTCATCGAGGCACTTTTTGAAATAACCTTTGGCTAGACGGTCCCATAGTTTGTCGGAAGGTTGATCGGGCTCCTAAAATTGAAAATATTAGAAAATATTTTTGTTCGTGTGTGCCGCGAACGAGGGGCGCACCTATGGTGCTACAGGGCGTCGTGCATAACTCATTTAAGCGGCATACCACCTAAAACTTAATCAACGCTGTGCGGGTAACCAAATTTTAAAGCATTGTCGGCCACTTTTTGAGACGTACGATTCAAAAAACAGGATGTTATATCGCTTTAAAAAAGACACACCTGCAAAATACTCTTCAATTGTTTATTCAACCGGCTTTGAACGTCACTGATCGTGTGCCGCAGAGGTTTATTCGAGGGCAAATCCCGGTTCAGACCATAATGTCCACAGGCGAATTCGTAGAAATCTTCGCATGGGTTAATCTGAAACGATCGATAATAATATTTTCAGTAAGATAATTGCTGGCTAACAACCCTGAATGTCATGTGTTTATCTTTCCACAGAGGAAGTATGTAGTTAATGTAGTTTGCAACACAATAAAACATCATGTTAGCAAAGCTCTGCCAATCAGTAAGTACTGGACATAATTAATGATATACTTTTTAAACATGCCTTATCATTAAGGTTTTCCGCCAAAAACCCAGCTAATCGAACGCAGTCCCTACTCGTGCATACAACTTGTTCGTGATTTGTGGCCGTGCGATCTAGCGCGTTCCGAGGAGGTGCATATAGAGGAAGACCTGCAATGAGCTACAATTGAACACATCTTTGCCTAAAGTGCTCTGCCTCAAGCTGAAGGTGCGGCAGGTACGCTACAAGTGCGCCAACTGAAATTATCCTTTCTATATTCTGGGCGCACCCGCCGCGCACCATAAGAACGAAAAAGAGGCGCACGGCTCTGATTTTTGTGCGCAACGTTGCAAACTTTCGAAATTCAGGTCAACACCTTTAGCAGGTCAGGTCGGGTCAGCAGGTCAGCAGCAAATTCAGGTCAGCACTTTTATTTAAAACTGACCTTCATTAAATATCCTGTATCCTTGTAAGCAGAGTAACCATATCAAGAAGAGAGTGGTGAGAAAGAAGAGAAGGAAGACGACGAGAAACAGAAGGACGAGTTCCAATCGGGACAGTCCGTTGCACCATCGTCTGAATTAAAGGAATGTAATTAAAGCGGTATAACACCCGGTTTTTGAAACGCCGCGCGCGCGACTTGAGTGCCCCCATTGGGTACGCCATCAAAGTTTAATGTCATATCCTTTGATTCAGTCAGCGAGCATCAGAGCTACTGGCAGTCTCACTCCCCCCTAAGCCTAAGGCTGACTCATGGAAACTATCATTTCCAGAACCTTTTCAGAACCTTTTATCGGCATGCCAAACCGGCGAGTCTCCATTGATATCTGCTTTCATATCGATTAGCAGGTGGAAGGACCGCAGCCGCGCTTACATGTCCGTAATCAAGTACGGTAGTCGGGGCGACATGTAAATTATATCGAATAGAATAATCAGTGGCCAAAATAATTATAGGTTTCTGCAAACTGAAAGTATACTCTTGGATGAAATAAATAAATTAACATTCCCGAAAGAAGACACAAAGGGAGAAACTTTTACGATTAATTAAAAAAATTATGATAATGTTCGGAATTGAAAAACTTCGGTGAGTATATTCAAGAAGGAGAGAGAGAGAGAGCGAGGATGAGAGAGATGGAGAGAGATGATGATGATGGAGAGGGGAGTGAGATAGATCAAGCAATAGACCGAGAGTAAACTAGAAACAGAGAAAATAAGTAAACTAGATAAATCTTATTTTCATCCAGGTGGTATTCACTCGCGCAGTCAATTATCTGAATTAGCCAAATCACTCCCTCACAGAGAGCTAAGTTATTTTTCGAGTCAGCGAAAGTTACGACAAAAATAACTCGATCATAAACCAGCATAAAAATGGCAAGAATAAAGACGACTTTATTCATCATTATCCCCAGATCAATTAACCGGGTGTATTTATGTATGTAAGGACCATAATAACCGTACAATCAACCTACAGGGTATATACTTTCATACTTTCATACCTACTGCTTACTTGGTATAGGAATACCTATATGAAATCTCAGCTCACTGGGTCTGGTCTGGGTACGGTTATCTACGGGGTATACAAAAAACTACGGGTACACCAACCTACGGGGTATACCTAGCCTAAAGGACTTTACATGCCTCGATAAGGCAACATAAAACAGGCCTTAGGGTTATGAGTAGCTTCGGAAAGAGGAACTTGGCTTCTTAATTAGGCATTCCAAATTGAAGGGACTGGGCACATGGGTATTGTGAAAACAAAAAAAGTCCTCATTCAGAAGAAGGAGAGGAAAAGAATAATTAGAAGCACCATTAAATGGAAGGAAGATGAACTCAAGGGATAACATTTGAAGAAGGAGAGGGAGAGAGCGAGACAGAGAGAGAAGGGGAGAAGTTGTGAAGAGATGGTAGTTAGAGATAGAGAGAGAGAGAGAGAGAGGGAGGGAGGGAGAGAGAGAGAGAAGGAGAGAGAGAGGAACAGAGTGAGAGAGTGAGATATTATGTTCCTTTTACGGAGAGAGAACAAGAAAGAGGGAAAACTACCGAGGAGAGTATGGACTAAATGTTTCAATAGAAGATATGACCAATGCTTAGATCGAGAGGTTTATGGTATAAAATATTCAAATTTATTTATTTATTTTGTCCAGTTGCATGGAAACAGTGCCTAGCTGTCTAGGATTTGAACTGTATATATTTTTTTTAAATAGTTGTAAGGGACTGCGAGGGAAGCTGTGCTTTGTTGCTTCTATTAGTAGTAAAAAACATATTTAGCATAAGAAGAAAACACAGTTATGAAGTTGTAGGCCTTGAATACCCTATTCAAGCTAGAAGTGTTAAAGCGAAATACCGGCTGGTTTTTGGAACGCATCGAGTAGACCAGCATTCTTATGCCCTTATTCGGCTTATGCAAATGGACATAAATTATAAAAAATCGAGTTAAATTCGAGCAACTTTGCATAAATACATAAGAATTTTGTCTACGATGCGTTTCAAAAGCCGCAAAGATCTATATGTGTATGAGCAAAGATATCATACGAGTTCATTTTCACGGTCATTTTCACACATTACATGCTAAAAGCTAAAAGTGCGTGCTGTGTGTGTGGTACCTCGTTACTGCTTACACCGGCTCAACTTGCACTTATGTGAGAAAAAAACTATGAGCTATTTGGCTGTCGCATTGTATAAAAAATTGAATATGAAACCACAAAAGTGACCAAAGACGTAAAGTGTCTTAGCTTCATAACCTAACAATAAGCAACAAAACATAGAAAAAAGTTATAAAAGCACAATGTATCATGTGTTGCATAACAACTTCCACCAAATATAATATACTAATCTAGTTAAGTATTCCATTGCAGCAGATGTGAAAAAAATGTTCTAAATTTAAGGTAAGGCTAATTAATACTGATTAGGTACGGTGTATATTACAAACCCGAAGAATAGATCGAGAGAGAGAGAGAGAGTTGGGCCCAGAGAGAAAGAGAAAACTTCAGAGAAAATAAAATATTGGCTTGTTCCACATAGAAAGATCAAAAGATTTCTAGGCTGTCTTTTCTGCAGCCGATCCAATCTGTCACTTAATTAGAACGCGGAGATTTTCTTTACTTTTCTTGCGTTTTTTTTTGCATTTTTTTTATCAAAGAAAACAATCTAGATACTTTTTCTGCTTCAAAGCTATGTGTGGACTTATTTACTTAAACAATACTTCGCATAGTCATAGTTAGATTTTCACGAACAGCTTACGGATTCACTCCACATATATTCAAATTATCGAATTCGGGTAGAGCAAGAGAGAGAGAGAGAGAGAGAGAGAGAGAGAGAGAGAGAGAGAAGAGAGAGAGAGAGGCAAAATAATTCAGTTTAACTAACGAATCTAATGAAAACCGACTGACTTTAAGTTAAAGTCTTTAAAACATAAGTACATAAGGTCATAAACAAGGCACAATCCTCACATTCCGGTCTTTAGCTATACAAAGAGAATAATGCACAGTATGGTTAATAATTGGCAATCTCTCTCTCTCTCTCCCTCCCTCTCCCTTTCTCTATCTCTCTCTCTTTTCTCTCAGTGTTCAACATCTCTCTCTCTCTCTCTCTCTCTCTCTAAAATGTGCAAAATTTCTAAATATCCTAAAAAATCAGGGTTTAATTCTCTAATAACTGAAAAGTCGTGAGCGAATCAGCCCACAAGTAAAGGCAGATGACAAGTGGCACATGATATATAGTTATTAATCATTCTTTATGATAATGTACTGCAAGAATGGGTCTCTTGACGTCTTTTGCAAAAAAGCTTTCACGTAATGGCAAGAAGCCAATTCGCAACTAATGACTAATGTTATTCGTACGGCGGAATGTGGAAGCTATGCAGAAAAACAGTGCAAAAATATGGAAAATGCAAATCTCGCTTTTGTGACGAAGGGTATAAATTTACATATATTACATTGCACAAACCACGTGCCATACAGCTTTATCACGGATGTTTCGATGCCATTATGTATTCAGGAACCGGGCACAATATGACTTTTGAATTTGTACTTGTACAACGAAACGGGAACTTATGACCCTAAGCCAACAATATAGGGACTTATTGCTGTAGATCAGTAATTCCTCATTTGTAGAGGTAATCAACACATCGAATGCATACTCTGGACTTTCTTAGTCCCGCTAACTATCGACAAAGTTTATCAAGAAAGGCTGAATCCTTCACTACGTCATACACATTCTCCAGAAAATGAATAAGTGGCTTGAAAGATAAGTGCGCAACTGGCAAAGCGTTACCGGCCGGTTTTTGAAACGCATCGAGTACACCAGCATTCTTATGCAGCTTATGCAAATGAACATAAATTAGAATAAAAAATCGAGCTGACTTCGAGTAAATTAGCATGAATACGCAAGAATTCAGTTGTCCACGATGCGTTTCAGAAACGGGACGGTATTTCGTTTTAAGCAAGGAATTTGTGAGCTCGAGTCTCGCTGAGGCTTAATATAAAACGAGCTGACGGACTTCAAAAGCTTGTAAGTTCAGCTCCAGCTCCACATAATCGTGAGCGTGCGCAATGTCCTCTCGTATGTTTATTCGGGTGTCAATCGTTTCTGCTTCACTCAGAGAGAGAGAGAGACAGAGAGAGAGAGAGAGAGAAAGATAGAGAAAAGAGAAAGGCAGAGAGAGAAAGAAAGAAAGAGAGAAAGAGAGAGAGTGTTAGAGAGTAAGAGGATATGAGACGAGGTTTATGAAAGTGGTAAGCTGGTGCTAGAGACAGCCTTACCGCTAACAGAATCGCACTCCGACAGCACATAGAACAAATATGGAGCACACTAAATAAACATTGAGCTATGAGGTAATATGTAGTACCGAATCTAGAGGTATACGAGAAACTTTACTGAAGGTACACTTGAACGAATAAGTGGAAATGGACGCGGGAAGAAAATATCCTCTTTATAAAAAGGATGAAATCAACACGAACCAACTCCCGTTTGTCTCAGAACTCACACTGGGGAAACTCCGCGGCTGCGCGGCGCGCCTATGGCGCAAAAATGTTGCGCGGCGGTCACCCGGCGGTATCGCGGCGCAAATAGTCACGATCCCGAAAACGGATCCGCGGCTGGTGCGCCCCAGGTGCGCCGTGGGACCGCCAGATGTTAATTATTTTTACGCGCGGCGATGGCGCCAATATTGCGCGGCGATGGCGCGAAGTTTCGCGTTGCAGACCATCTTCAAATGCTATATTGCAAACTGTAAATGTGAATGAATGTTCCGTTCCTACTACGAAAAAATGTTCCGATCACGAAACTACAGTAACTATTTTCATTTTTGCACATTTTTCATGATTTAGATAGTATTGATGATACGCTGTATGGATTTATGGAGCGCAATGTGCATGTTATTCTACCAAACCCGTAAATGGTGCACTTTTGGCCCGTCGATAAGAATTTACAAATGCACACAGGTGCAGGATCACCAAAGGAAAGAAATTTATGTAAAAAATAAAATGTGGGCACCAGCTGGTGGGCACATTCATTGCGTTTCGGAGTGCATGTGTACTTATATGATATGAATGCAAAATGTCGCTCTGACAGTGGTCCACGAGTTTTCGAATTCCTAGGATACACGACACATGTAAATTACTAAAGTACATTTAACAAACGTTTATATTGTAAGGATCGCAATCTGACGGAATGAATTTGGAAAAGGCGTCGTCTCTTCTACAGTCTAACTGACCCTCTTTCTCTTTCTCTCTCCCTCTCCCTCTCACTCCACCCAGTGTCCTTTCTGACCTCCCAATCAGACAGCAAACTGTCAGACGCGAATAATTGAAATATCTCCAAAAGCTTGGGGACGTCATGCTAATCGCTCAATTGATATCATACTCGATCATCACCCACACAATTGCACTCGTCAGACAGTTCCTCTTTTCACGAGTTCACTTTTGCAAAATACATGCACTTCTCTTGTCTATTGTCGTTAGGATTATCCTCCAGCCAGTATAAGGCTCAGGCTTCGGCATGGAGAAGGATGTGGCTTTGACTTAGGCTTACACTAGGGATCATGCGTAGGTCCAGTTTGAGTCTAGCTCGCAAGCACTAGGGTCACCCAAGCGGCGCTACGATACTACAGTAGCTGGTTGCACAAAAAGAGTAATTTCAGAAAAACCTAAGCTAACGAATAACTTGGAGCAAAGTTTGATGGTTTGATGCTTTATATGTACGCATCGTTTTTCTACGTTTCAGGTGTTTGTGCGACAAGAACCAAACATTACAAGTTGCATTAGATTGAAGATTTTGCAGAAAAGAAAAATGGTTGACACGAGTTCTCCTGATGTAAGAACCTGTGAACAAGGACGGATGATTGGCCAGCTTAATATAAACAGCTGACAGAGGGTGGACAATCAGAGGGACAGAGAGAGAAGAGAGAGAGACAGAGAGAGACATAGAGAGAGGGAGAGAGAGAGAGATAGACAGAGAGGAAATGCTGCCAAATGCAACTGATGAGCGGAAAATTGTGTCAATTTATCACTGGAGACGAAATAATGACAACAGTACATCGCTTTGAGTGGAGATACATTAAATGGAGATCATGTGAGGGATGAAGAGTTCAAATGTTGGGACTTACTCTGACAGAGAGAGAGAGAGAGAGAGAGAGAGCGAGAGAGAGTAGAGAGAGAGAGAAATATGGAGAGAAAGAGAAAGAGGGTGCGAAAGAGAAAGAGGGAGAGAAAGAGACAGAGAGAGAGAGAGAGAGAGAGAGAGAGAGACAGAAAGAGAAATACAGATAAAAGAGAAATTACCTTGTGGAAGTAAGAGTTCAAGTAGGAGTCGCTAATAAATAGCTCGTGGCGTCTTCACTCCTCTCTGTTTCTCTCCTCCCCTCTCCCTCTCTCTCTCTCCCCCTCTCTCTCAACGGAAATCTTATTGCCAGAGTAAATCATGCTGAATAACTACATGAACTACATGTCCTGCGCCACGTTCAAGGCATGTCTACGAAACTACGCTACGCTCCGACGGACAAACGCTAACAAAAAAAGTATGCCAGCCGAAAGTATGTGATACATCCAAAATGCAGACATTGAGTTGCAGAATAGGACTTGCACAATTTAAAGTTTTCGATTGCAAAATTGCAACATTTGCACTGCTCCCACCCACTCTTTGGAAGTGTTGCAAGTTTCTCGGATTACATAGACGTTACTTCCTTCTATGGAATTGAAAAAAAATATGAAGAGAATTGTTGCAAAATCATGTAATTAACTGATGAAAGATAGATAAGGTTGTTAACCATGTTGTCAAGAGCAAAATATGATTTTTTTTTAAAAGCCTCCAAGTCAAAGCTACCGCGGATGAGGACGTGGGTGACACTTCAGTTTTTAAAGCGAAATACCGGCCGGTTTTTGAAACGCGTCGTGAACATTTTTTATTCTAATTTGTGTTCATTTGCATAAGCTGCATAAGGATGCTGGTGTACCCGATGTGTTACAAAAACCGGTATTTCGCTTTAAAATCAAAAATAGTTTTCTGGGATCGCCAAAAGTTATAAATTAAAAAAGTTCCTTCAAAAGGGAGGGCGAATAGTTCTCCATAGAAGGGAATTAAGGAAATAAGGTTGGGGACTAGAAAAGGAATAAATTAAGGCAATTATAGAGGTAGTCTTTCAAAATTAGCCTAACGGCGAATTCTCGGGGGTTTATTTGTGTGGGAATTTGCTTTACCACCTTATGTCATTATGGAGAAAATTAAGAAGAAGGAAACATAGTTGTTATTTATTCTACAACAGTGGGCATCACGTATAGTATAGTATAACACAACAAAATCGCCAAAGTAGATCAGCACAGGTCGCATGATTGTGAGTATAAATGCTAAGTAGGGAAGCGGAAATTCCATTGTGTGTCAAAAATGCACAGCAGGAGTCACATGTTTCAAAAACTACGTGCCATACTGCTTTAAAAGTTTCGTTCTACGAGAATAGGATCTGTTTTGATGGTTGTCCAATAGCTCGTCTCAGAAAAAAGTAGAACAAAAAGCTCGCACGTCCTTGAACTTCGCCTATGTATTGTGCGTAGTTTGCGTGAAGTAGTTTGCTCTCTTTATGAATACGATCTTCAAATACCTCAATAAAAACACGGAGAAAAAGTGCAACGAATTATAATTACTGGAGCTCTTCAGCTATAAAAAATGAAAATCTCAATCTGAAAAAATAAGCCGGAGCTATTTCCCGCCGGAGCTTTTTACACGTGGTTTGTGAAACACACGCTGGACAACTGCATTCCCATGTATTATATGTGATGTGTGTCGTTCCGATTCGGACAAGAACAGAAAAGGTTACATGAAGATCGGCTGTCGAGTATGCACTTTGCAAGCCAGGTTCACTACCGCTTTAATGGAAAATGTGTTCCGGATGCGGTGAACAAAATTCCCCCACCCTGGGCCCAAACCTCCCCCTCCTTAATTGCTAATTAGCGACCATTAAGCCAGTGGGACCCTGAGGCGAGAGGGCAATTGCTCTCGAGAAAGACTTTTCCATTTTTCTTAGCTAGAAAATGAGAAAACGAACAATTTCTAAAAATGGAAGCTATTCTTGAAACACATTTATATTTTACAATGAACTAGAAAAAGAAACCACACCGGAACAGGAAACGAAAACCCACTTGGCGACTGTCAGTGGCCGGTCACCAAGGGGTTTTTTTCGGTAAAAATCATTCAGTGTCCTGCTGCGTTTTCTGGGGTCCGGGCAATTATTCTGTTTTCCTGTGTAGCAACCTTGTTTTCAGTTATACATCTATAGCTCCTGGTCCAAGTCCATTCCTAATTGTCAGCATAAACCTACGCCTAAGAGCCTTAGCCTTGTTTTAAAGGTTAAAGGTTAAAGCTAGGACTGTTCTTCAGGGCCCCGAAGGGGTCCCGCAGTCCGCGCTGGTCTACCGAAGTAGTGCGCTCCGAGTAACTAAAAGCGAAATACCAGCCGGTTTTTGAAACGCATCGTGGACAACTAAATTCTTACGTGTGCTCGAATTCAGCTAGATTTTTTTATTATAATTAACGTTCATTTGCATAAGCTGCATGAGAATGCCGGTGTGCTGGATGTGTTTCAAAAACCGGTCGGTATTTCGCTTTAAAGAATAACAAGAAAGCCCAGGGAACCAGATGCAGGGCAGGGCATATTGCTTATTCCCATAAAACTGAAAAAAAGAGCAGTTCATTTTAATGGCTTTCTGCAAGAAGAAGCAATTAAAAGTGGATTAAACTCGTGGGTCGAAACGTAATTAGTCCTCCTTCGGACAGAAAAAAAGAACGTTAGAGAAGCTCGACCATTCCGAGAAGGGAGCTTCTTTTATAATTGAGAGATCTACTCCGCTAATGAATGGTTTTTAAAGCGAAATATCGGCCGGTTTTTGAAACACATCGAGTAGATTAGCCCTCTTATGCAGCTTATGCAAATGAACATAAATTAGAATAAAAAGTCGAGCTATATTCGAGCAAATTGGCCGGCTAGTGGACCGTAGACGAAAAGTTTCAAATGATTAAAGTTGTTGATTTTTTATTACATAGTATAAAGAATCAATAATGAAAGTTGAAGTTCAAAGCAACATACATCTAATGTAAGGGTGAGAAGCTATTTTCCACAAAATTGCAGCGACTAGCTAGCCTGCTTACAGGTTTTGACTGTATAGAAATCTTTTCTTTTTCCCTGCGAGACTTAGCTCTACGTGGGGGAGTAATAATAAAGCGGGTGGCGAAAAAATTGCGCACAGTTGCGCTGAGTGCTATAAAAGGCTGTGGGATCTGGTTTATTTGTGACATCGAGATCTGGGTGGGCTATATTCTCTCGAACGGAAGAGTAAAGTTCTTCTGGTAACTTAGCAATTCAGCGTCAATTGGTGTTCGCCGCCCACCTACTGTGAGGGTTGATAATGACTGCGCGACAAAACATGGCACATCTTTGGCACACTTTAGGATGGATCGCAGCAAGCGCACCATAAGTGCGCCATTAGTGCGCCTACTGATAGTCTGCACGTGTCGCGCACCATTGGCACGAAAATCGAGAGTAGATGGGAAAAACGAGGAAACTTACGTAGAAGTTATTACCCAGAACTGTGGAATTACACAACTAATTGTGGAATAAAAATGAAAGATAAAAAATGAACAATTATGGAAAACCAAACCTAGTCTTTTTCTTCTTGTTTGGTAGGTAGAGCGTGCTTTGCGGTCGGTATGAAGGCTCCCTTCCTTGCTGATCGTCAGTAGTATTATGCCGAAGCTCAGGAGCCTGTAAGCATTGATATTACATACAAAGTTTGTCTGTTTGTCTGTTTCTGATGATTGCGTTACGGTCGAATTTATGTTATATGTGAATAATTAAGGGATACAAAAGGACGGGGCCAGCAATTAGAATACAAATTACAAAATATTTAAAGGTAACAACTCACCCGCATACGCACAGGCTCATCGAAAGCATTCAACAGATCCCTTGGATTTCCATAAGTCGGTTGTTCTTTTGTAGTGAAGATGGGCGCTGCATAGCATGGAAAATCATCAGACACTGTAAATATGCTTTATTATTAGAAAACAATTTATTGAATTATCGACTGTTAGTTCTTTCGCAAGTGAACATGAGCGTTTGAAACGCGGTAGACGTAAAAACGCAAAACAAGGGTGGAGAATTCGGAATTAGTTTTTTTTAAAGGAATGGAATCTTCTCAAACCTCGTTTTTTTACTCTACATAAGGAAGAAACGTCGTAGTTGTAACGGGAATAAAGCGGCATACTACGACAGTGTTGGCTAGGTTAAACATAAGCATGACTGCTGCACTACTGAGAACTATACTACCAGTAAAAATAGACTTGTTAATCAGTTCATCCCCTTTAAAGGGATAGGTTCATCCCAAACCACCCCTCTTTTTATTGTTTTTATTGATGATAGCGCAAATATCATTCACAATGAAAATTAAATCAATCACAGAACAATACGCCTCAAGGAGCTTCCTTTATTGGAAGCTAGTTGATCGGAAGCCAAAATCTAAACTCAAAAACTAATACCGCACACAGATCGCGGGGGTTAATGGCAATTAGCCAAGAGCAAATTAAATGATACTCACAGTGGAAAATAATGACCTGCCGAGTGTAGTTTGTAACTTGGCTAATTGCCATTAGCCCGCACAATATGTGCACGGTATTAGTTTTTGAGTTTAGATTTTGGCTTCCGATCAACTAGCTTCCAATAAAGGAAGCTTCTTCTGCGAGTAGTATTGTTCTGTGATTGATTTAATTTTCATTACGAATGATAATTGTGCTATTATCAATAAAACAATAAAAAGAGGGGTGATTTGAGATGAACATATCCCTTTAATAAAAAAACTTGTGTAATATAAAACACAAACCTGAAGGAGCATTATGCCTGGTCCATTCGTACTCGGAAGAACCCATCACATAGCGGTAGGAGGGCGGTGCACTGAAAAAAGTTAAAACGGTACAACAGCAGATTTTTGATACTTATGAGGAGGGCGCGACTGCATTCCCGCGTATTTATGCCAGGTGAGCTCGAAATTGCTCGATTCTACTCATAATCATTTGCTCCTAATGCAGGGGAATGCAGTTATCTAAAATCTGTTTCAGAAACCGGCTGTTGTACCGCTTTAAAGATTCAAGCCCCTGAAAAACGGCACTTTTTGGATTTCCTTTTGAAAATGGAGTGAAATTACACAAGAATATCTTGTGTAATTTCACTCCATTTTCAACGAAGGAAAAGAGGACAGATAAAACTCATCTTATTAAATTGTAATAAAGAAATTGCAACTAAAATTTTCAAGAAAAAGGGCGGGGCTTTTGTAGAATGAATATTCTTAATTTAAATGTTTATAATAAATAGTAATAATATGCAATGGTAGTGAACAGATACAAGAGACCGTAGTACAATATTACAACACAAATGCGCAATGGGTCAAAGGAACTGTGCATAAGCATCAGTACAGTAAAAGCACAGCTGCGATCCCTTCTTATTAGTAGCTTGTCTATAAAACCACAGAACATATAATATATCCATAACCTAATTAACGGATCTCAAGTATAAGCAGGGGTTTACCACCAGCAAATAAAATATAATAAACCCATGTTGAAAAAGTTAAAGCGGTATAGCAGCCGGTTTTTGCGTGTAATGCACCCAGTTTAGCTTTTTTTTCGCCAATAATTGCTCATAAATTTTTATAAATGGTTGAAACTACTTGTTTTAAATGGTACTGTCACCAAAGCTGGAAAATTTTGTAATGTATCATCACCAGCGCGTAGCTGACGTGGCAAGCCTCTCTGGGGAGCCGCGCGTATAAATTTTTGACTCATGACAGAATAAAATGAACGCTCAAATGACGAGCGTTCCCAAAAATCTTTCAAATTCAATTTTGGTTCGTGAGTATGCTTTAGGATATGATGTTTGATACTCATTTCAGAAAAATCATATCTAGCAATAAGTAAGTTTTTTAGAATCGTTCAAATTTACAGTTACTACGAGCAAATTACTGAAGCGGCTGCTTAGGCTTAGGCTCCTAAGCCTACGCCTAAGCCTACGCCAATGGAATATGTACGTTTCAAAAATGCTTTATATTATAATTTCAAGTGAAAAAGAAAGTTTGGTAATCACGTAGTGCATTATAGGAAAAGGAAACATTTTCCCAAAACACAAAAAAAACCGTCGTTGGTCGGTCCCCAAATGGTTTTCACCGAAAAAACATTTGTTGAGTGGTTAGTGACCATTTGATGATTACGTGATGGCCAATTCACGACGGTTTTCGAGGAAATTTGGTCACGACAAAGTCACCAAGTGGTCACCAAATGGGTTGGCCCATGAAAAAAACCCAGGGAACCGTCACCAAATGGTTTCTTCGTTTCCTATGTATAAATGCAACATCGCTGGCTTAGGGCCTCAACATCTTTGCAGAATATATATGGGTATCCTCCGTTTTCTCCTCTTCCAAATAGTACATTAGCATAATTGAAATAGACAAGCAAACCGGGGGTGTCAGCAGGGAGAGACAGAGAGAGAGAGAGAGAGACAGAGAGAGTAGAGAGGTTGAGTTACAGAGAGAAAGAGATAATTATTATACACCAGAAGCTGGCAGAAGCGCAATGTCAATTACTAATTAGCTCTTCACACGGAGAAGAAGCTTTTGACACCCAAAGTCAGAAGTTAACTCAGTGTCAGTGTGTGGACAAAATAATTAGTTGACCATGAAGTTTTCAACATATGCTGTATTCTAAGAATTAAAGAAATTTTGGAAAGTTGATAATAAAGTCGATGTGAGTATTAGGAAATAGATTGGTAGAGGGAAGCAACATGAAATAAGGCACATAAGCGTTTTGAAGCGCTTCATAGTTGATCCTTGTGAGCCGAAAGAGCGCCGTTTTTGCGCCAAAACCTCGCGGCAAGCTTCTTCGGTGTGAGGAGACGAGCTTCTCTGACTACCAGACGCGAAGCACTGTTTACAACTAGAAAATTAGACCATTCGGCTAATTATTTGTCTATTGTTAGCTCATTAGGCATTAGGGCACTTGCTCTCTCACACATTTCAAGTGTTTTCGTTGGCTTCTCCTAAAGTGTCGGGAATTTACATATATAGCAACAAGTGCATTTTGTTTAGACCTACCAGCTGTCTGGCGTGATTTGCACGGCGAAGAAAATGGAACATACCCGCATAACGAAGCAAACGTTAAAAAGCGGTGTAGCACGTGGTTTTGTAACATATTCAGGGCAACAATAACAATGCACAAAATGCACATTTTAGAAATCAACCATGAATTAAAATATAAATATATATAAATAGGCCCAGACTCAAAAGATCTGGAACCTAATCCAGTTGCTAGAAAGGAAGAGGATATCGCACCACGCGGCACTCAAACGTGCCGCGCACGAGAGCCGCGGAAAGAATAATATAGGGGAGCGGAAAGCGGAGAAAAACCTCGCGGATGGAAGATTTTTTGAGGTGCAGGCAAATTTGTGGGCTGCAAAATAAAACATAATATCATGAAAAGCATAATTACCGTAGCGATCTATTCCCTTAACCCCTTAACGTTCACATCGTGAGAACTTTTCAAAATGTGTTTGGAAGCACAAATCCTAAACAGGAAAAGAAATCCATTCCTATATCTAGCAAAACTAGTCTCTTGGGTTCATGGCTCATGGCATGTAAGGTTTGTGTTATTATCATTTCTAAAGGTTATGAAGGCGCAAAAGGCTAAAGGCTACGAAGCGGCCGTATACTAAATTGCCCAAATAAGCTCTGAACAGTAGCACATTCTCGGGCAGTTGTCGACTTTGATGCTTCAATTGAATGAAAAGAATCTGTTTGGTGTTTGCTGTGAAGCTAATGGACAACGAGATGAAAAGAGAGAAAGAGAGAGAGAGAGAGAGAGAGAGAGAGAGAGAGAGAGAGAGAGAGGAAAGAGAGTAGAGTCCAAATTTGAATACAAACCGAATAGATACTAGCAAACAACGAACACGAGGCTTTAACCAAAGAAGAAGAATTGAATAGCAAGCACTTCCGAGCCGAACAGCTTAGCATTGACACCCATTGACACTCATCGACAGTATTGGTGTTCAACACAATAAAACACACAAAACTGGGAACAAAAAAATCAGGAATGCACCTTGTGGAGCACAAGAAACATCTACTTTTGGAAATGTTATAAGAAACGGCTGCCGAACGGATAAGCAAACTGTAGGCATGAGTAAAGAGACCAAGTAAATAGCGTTTAGGCCAAGGTCCCTTTTAGAAACGCTTCAAAAACGGCCAGGAGACATTCTAATATAAACCGTCACTCATGCATGAATACATTTACAGTGATTCTTTTCCGCCTTCGATAAACCTATATCTTGTTTGATGTTTTAGCCGAAAATGGTGTAAAAGTTTAAACCAGCTGGAGCTCTAATGTAATATAATGAACAATATTAATAACCAACGTTCTACGAAATTGAAAAAAAAATGTAAATGTATGTTACTGAAGTTATCCTCTACTTTCTCAGGTCCTATAATTGGATCTTGCACTTCATGACCTTGTGAGGGGTGAGGCTTTACAAAACTCCCTCAAAAGAAAGAATAAAGAATTCCCCGAAAAGAGATAATTCACCAACGAAGGATCTAGGAAAATTAGCACTTGCTGTGTGAAACTGTCAGTGAAATGAACAAAAAAAGTAAATTAATTAGAACTCATGGAAGGCCAGCCACTGGTAGCTGTTCATCCGAAATAGTAACGTATGGAACTTTTAGAACTGTGGGGCAACAGAAAATATTTCGTATGACTGTTAGGACCTTTTCTTTACTTTCAAAGATACAGTTCTTCCTTCAAGTTTATAAACGACGAACGTAAGTACATTTATCAGTGGGTTTCTTTTTTGGTTTATCTATACCTCAATGATTACAAATGTAAATGATGTTCGTATAAAGGTAATATAACAGCCTCCCAACATATGACCCAAGTCTAATAGAAAAAATCTTTGTTTTGAATCGGACGTCACATATCATATACATTAGTAAGCGCTGCGCATGGATAAACTAAAAACATCTCCTTGATTTATAAAAATCAAGTTCCTATCTAGAGAACCTAAAATGCCCGTGTCTGGCTGTTTTGTAATAAATTAATATTATTTTTATACGAACATCATTTACATTAGTAATCTCTGATGTATAGATAAACCAAAAAAAGAAACCCATTGATAAATGCACCTATAAAAATAAATCTATAAAAGGGAGAGTCCTCCCAGATGAGCTACTTTGCTCGTGGCGGGTGTCTGTTTCCCCAGAGTTCCCGTAATGTTGTCCTATCCGCTTAGTAGGGTGGAATTAACGAAGTTGATACCCAAGCAAGCACCCAGAATAGAATAACTCAACACTACTTATACCTTATCTAGTGATATAAAGTGATGTAAAGTTGTAAATAGGTTGCAACGTTCACATCCGTTTACTAATCGATAACACTATCTAGTTTAGTTAGTAAAAAGGTATAGGTATAAAAGTTTCTAAAAGGTAACAATCGGACAATATCTCAATGATTCAGGGATAATTTAAGATAAATACTGATATCTAAACATTATTGACTACTTCTCTTGTAGCTTAGGCATAATGCGATGTAACAAGAAACTGAATAATTTAGCGGAGCATCTTCAGTCTCCGTTTTGATTATGGTTAGAAATTTTCGGCATCACAAAAGCTATCCAAAATAACATAAAAGACAAAAGTCAAAATTCACACTTTCAACTTTCAAGACCTTTCAAGGGTCAGTAAGGCTGAAGTAAAATAATTTTTTTGCAACATTCAACGAACTCAGGATTCAGGATACAAATAAAGATGAATAATTGCATATAGGAAACTGCGTAATTGCCCTGAATTGAGCCTCTCTAACAATAAGATGAATCTGTTGGTCTGGCGGGCCAAAAAGCCAGCAGTCCTGCGGGCCTTCGAAGGCTCGAAGTGCTGCTGACTAGCGGGCTAGCCTCCGGGCGCGCCACTTGAGATATATGTACATACACCCCGGAGAGGACATATACACACTCGTAATACTTCACGCAAGCGGGAAACATAGGTATGTTGTAGAGTTGCTTATTGGTGAGTAGAACCTGCAACATAACTAACCAATAATGCCTGATAGACATAGTCAAGTTAGACAACTCAAAGCGAAATACCTACCGGTTTTTGAATTGAAACACATCGTGGATAACTGAATTCTTATGTATTTATGCTCTGCACAAATTTGGCTCGATTTTTTCGCTTTAAAGTCATGGGAATAGATCACATAAGGTAATGTAGAACACGGATGCAATGCTAATCTGAAATGATCTACATTCTCCTCGGGCTAATCACCGAAAAGGATGATCTACATATGCAAATTCGTTATCTTCCTTTCTTCTCTCCCTTTCTCTCTCCCTTTCTCTCTATCTCTCCCTCTCACTCTCTCCTTCTCTCTCCTTCTCTCTCTACCTATCTATTTCCTACATCTTTTGTTTATGCGTATCGTGCAAGATATCCACTGAGCGAACACCTTGCAGCGGCACATAAATATAAAGGAACAGCTAGCCTCTGTAACTTGAAACTAAACATATTTATGTAAACAAATTAACACGTGGTTCTGTGATGGACATAAACTAAATACTGTATAATGGCTGTGTGGCTACGTGTTAGCAAACTAAATTTGCTAGTCAACCGCGTCGGAAATGGGTGAACCCAGTTGGTGATGGTTCGCTGTTTTTTTTCGTGGACCAGTCCATTTGAACATCTGATCAGAACCTATAACTTCATAAAAGGTTCTGACAAGAGTTAAAAGCCACTTGTCAGAACCTTTTGCTCCAGAAACGGTATTGTCAGAAGGTATTTCACTAAGAACAAGTTTCATCGAAAATCGTTATCAACTGGACCAAATGGTCACTACCCGTTACCCATTCACCAAATGTCTCTTTTTTTCGGTAAAAACCGTTCGGAAACGGGCCAGCGACGGTTTTTCTGTGTTTTTGTCAATTATTCCGTTTTCCTGCTGTACGCATGCAAATAGTAATGGGGTTTCCAAGTATAGCCGATTTTCCTACCAAGTATCGAAAAATTTACCGTATATTGGCACTACACGAGCATATCCACAGGCAGTTTTTACGACCGATCGCCACGGGACCATTTGTTCAACAAATGCTTAGCTTTAATGGCGGATTTTCTATAATGCGGATGTGTTAAAATTGCGCAAAATTACGGTAGATTGGCACACTATTTTGCAATTGATACTTGGAAGAAAAACACACGGGTTTTGGCATACTTGGAAACCCCATAAACAAAACAACGAAACCAAATCTGAAGAAACATTTTATTCCTTTTTTGCAATCATAACCAAATAGGTCCAGAATAAAATACGACATTTTGTGTTCTTGTCCATTTTTAAATTTTCAGCACATATTTGCTACGAATACTGGACCACCTGCCGACCTCATTTGGATACAAAAATATAATATAAATATAAAAAAACTATACAATTCGAAAGCGACATCAAGTGGTTGAAAGTATGGAAATATATCTTACAGTAATCCACAGTAACCCGAACTTGTTCTTACGGTAGCTATAACAGAGATAGCTACAGTACCTAACCTAAGCTCCCACCCACTTACATACATCGCTTTCATACTTCTGTTTCGTATTTAACATATAGAAGCAAAGACGTTAAGTCTCAGTTCACTATTTAACATATACCGAATAATAAACATAGGAAATTTAGTGCAATTTGTGAGATTTATATAACAAATAGGGCTATATCACCCAATAACAGGGGCTAGCCCACTGTACATTGAAAACGTGGAGCACCTAATCAGCAGCTTGGATTCTACTGTAAATTAATATTCAAATTTACTTGTTATGCAAATTTAATATGCTGATCCAATCCGCCTCATCGGTGCCCTTCATTGCATGCAGTTGGGTTCAAAAGTATGCAAATTAAGTTTGGAGAAATTGGAATTTTAGGGTAAAACGGGAAAACACGTTAGTTAGGAAAGATCTATCTGGGCGAGAAAGCTCATAGTCATAGTCTTAAAACGAAATACCAGCCGGTTTTTGAAACGCATCTTAAATATCAGCATTCTTATGCAGTTACGCTGAAGGGGTCTATTGGGGTCTATTTTTTATTCAAATTTATGCTTGTTTGCATATGAAGCATAGGCTATCATAGGAAGCATGGAGTACTCGATGCGCTTCAAAAACCGGACGGTATTTCGCTTTAATAACAAAGATAAAGTTTGTGATATTTGGCTTGCAATTATTCACAGAGAGAGGTGCAGTTTCTGAAATGGGGAAACCTACTACCTACTAGTGGCAAAGAGGTTGGACAGAAATTTGCATAAATGCATAAATTTGAATAAATTAACAAATAAATCTTCCGACGGTAATGCTGTCCAACCTCCCATAGGTACAATTATATAAAAGTTGTTAAATTTGTAAAATTTGTAAATTATACTAGTGTATAAAATTATAAAATACAAGAGGGATGATTCCGCTGCCTATCGCTAGCGGTGCTAGAGTACAAATATGGTTAATAGTTGCTATATTTATATTAAATCGATTATAAAGATAGAAGAATAGGTTTCACTTAAGCAACATAATGTATATATAATAATAGATTATAGTGTCGTGTTTGTCGTTACAATAAAGATCTTTTCTCAATGGTATAGCGTACCTGAGCGCTATGCTTACAAATATACTGCTACGAGTTGTGGTATGACATTCGTTCGAGTTCTTTGTTCTTCTAAAAATCCTTTCTCATCCTTTAGTGTTATTATTGAATAAAAAATAAACAACTCGAACGACACACCAAAACTTTAATGTTTACCCTTCTTCTACCTGACTAAACGTATGCATTTACGCATGCGACTATACTGGGGGGAGAGAGCATACATGCCTAAGCCTAAGCCTAAGCCTAAGCCTAAGCCTAAGCCTAAGCCTAAGACTTGTGCTTAATTTTGTAGCAAATGTAGAACATAAACATACAGTGTGTGGCTATAGCAATGAGATCACAGATAATTATGGCACCGTGCAAAGATGGACGTTAGTGTTTGGGAGATTATAACTTTAGGTTATAACCTTAGGAGAAAGCTTCAATATGTTATGTTACTAGATACGGTAACTCTTTGGTTCTTTAGTATCACAATTCCTGCTAAGGAGAAAGAGGTGGAGGGTTATTAACAAAAAAGCATGCAGGATGCAGACTACAAACTACAGGATTATTAGTATTTCGCATGCGGGGAGCTGGCTTCAAAGACTCATGAGAAGAGCAAAGGCCCGGTTGGCAGGGGCTGGGGTTCTGGCGAAAACAGATTCCGCCGCGATGAGGGTTGCGACGAGCCGCGCGCGCCTCCCGAGCGTCCTACCGTGGGAGAGTCGGCGGATGCTCGCCGCAGGAGCTGCCTTGCCGCCGCGTCAGGTACAGGTCGCAGCGACGTCGCCGCGATCGACGACTTCTTATGGAAGGAGAAAGTGCGGAGCACGTGGGTGTGCTTGGGGTCATCCATTGGCGTATAAGCACAGGGAGTGCAGGTTTCCTGAAAGGTTTCGATAAGGAACGGGAACTTGGCAAAACTGTTCTCAAATGTGAACTCTAATCTACTTGGGAGTTCGCTTACTTCTAGTCAATGCCAGTTTAAGTATGGCACAAAGTACTGCCGTAAGTACATGTGCTTTTGTTCTTAGGAAAAGACGAAACGATGCTCAGAAGCAAGAGATAGCAGACGACAAGAGAAGACGAAGAGTGCTTAAAACAAGAGAGAGAAAACTAAGAACGCACCGTAAACGAAAGGAGAGAGAGACAGAGAGAAAGAGAGAGAGAGAGCAGACACCAACATTTATATATTTGACGATTAATTAAAAAACTAACCGGTTGAATTCTTGAGAAACCCTCAAAGAAGCCCTTGTATCCCTTGTCTACCACATAGATCTCCTTAAAGTCGACATGGGGATAATTGTCCTGATTATACGTACGATCGATTGTGCGGAGCCGCGTCGCCCTGGAATGAAACGTTGTTATAAAACAATTGGGATACAACTATATTTTTTAACTTGCAAGCTCCGACATATACACTTTAGTGCTCTTAGCAAAGTCTGGGGAGAAATATGGAAATTTAAAGGTATAAGATTGTAATAATAGTCCAATGTTTAAGCTTACATTCAAGAAATGAGAGTCGAAATTTATATTTCATACATTGAAACTATCATCAAACAATCGATCAAACAACCAAACGTAGACAAACCAAACTTATTGTTAGACTAGACTAATCAAAAAGTTTTCAAGTTCAAGTATTTTACGTACTTTGATTTGAGGTGAGGTCACTTATCAAGTTGCTTACATAGTTGGTCCACGCTTCTGACTGTATTCGCAGTAGAAAATGGGAATTCGCTTCTGAATCGCCGCGCGATCTTTGTCGTTTTCTGGGTAGAAAACACTCTCCACACGGGATGGATCGCACATGTTGACGGCGTTCTGTAAAAGCAGTAATAAGGATTTGCTTGAAGGTAGCTCTCTCTCTCTCTCTCTGATCATTTGCCTTTTTCTCTGTCTCTCTCTCTCTCTGTCTCTCCTCTCTCTCTTTCTGATCGTCTGCCATTCTCTCTCTACATCTCCCTCTACATCTCTCTCTATCTCTCTCTACCTATCTCTCGCTCTCTCTCTCTCTCTCTCTCTCTCTCTTTCTTCATACACTAAACCAAATACAACACCATAAACGTACCCGAATATGTCCCCCGTTGTACTCATAAGGGTAGCGGCAGTCGACGAGGATGTATTTCTCATTGAATTCCCAATCGGACATCTCCTTCAGTAGATTGGTCATCACCAATCCAGAGATACGACGAAACGCCATATTATCAATCTTCGGCACGAAGGGAAGGTGGTAGTCCTGCAGCGATAGTCACACTCTTACCGTAACCCTTATCAGCCCTATACAGTATACCGTACCCTAGTTAGTGTACTTTGAATTTAGTTCTAGGCCACAAAACAACAAGGTTCAATCCGGAATCGAACTTGCGACGTATCGCTTTAGAGACTAACACACTATCCACTTGGACACGAAGACGTCATCGAGCACTCACCACTTCCTCAAAATACGGGACATTCTCTTCGGGAGAGTGGTGAGCAAACGCTCCGCGTTCCAATACAGAAGTAGATTGAACACGATGCAAAGGATATCCGGAGCCAGTTGTGTGCTGGGAGCACGAGGGAACAGCCTGAAAATGACAATTATTAGTATGTTGGCTTATTGGTAGAGCGCGCTGTTTGTAGTAGCACATCGCGGGTTCGATCCTGATGAGAATCAAATTACCGTATCCAAATCAACATTGCCGTCGGCGCGAATCTAATCTTTAGCATACGGTACACTCACACTTTGAGTGACGATGACTCGCCATATCCTCTAGTCCCTAACTTTGGGCGCGAGTAATCCTAGCGCGGGAGATTCAAATCATCAAGAGTATACTGTAATCTCAACTAGAGATTTGCATCGTATAGGGGTATTGCTATAGGCAAAACGTGACGTGAGTCCCCACTAATCGGGGCAATTTAGCGAGCCATTAAACCATCCATCGAACATAGAGAGTAGAGCCTAATAATTATAATTACAGTACATTACAGTAAGCCCAAACGCACCTGGTCAATTTCTAGGCTCTCCTCAACGAGGGAATTCTTGCGGCGTTTCGCCTCCTCTCCGCCATTGCCGAGCAACTAAAAAGATCGAGTTTAGAACTTATTGGCCTTACTAACTCAACTCCATACTAATTCCATACTAATTACATACTAACGCTATACTGGTATACAATAAGCAAAGCATAAAACGCACCCTCTTTCTACAATCACTTCTCTGAAAGGTAGTCTGATGCCGTTGGAAAATCGGTTTGTGAAACCGGGACAATCGGCCCTTTGGGCTCTCAACATGGAGTGCGGGAGCCTTAGCAGCAGTAGCGGCAGGCCTACAAGTTCACATCAGATATGCTAATTAGGTAATTAGTCAATTAACCAGTCGTTTAATTAGCATAGTAAGACCACTGCCAGGGAAATAGACATTGAGAAAGATTCAATTACAGAAATTAATAGATACAACGAATATCGGATTAGACATATCCCACAACTTACTTTCTAATGCATAAGAACTTCCTGGTATGGAATAAACACTGCTTTGAAGTCTAGGTAAAGCACATACTATTAAAATCGTCGTAATAGGCTATCAATAAGTACAGGAGTAGCGGCAACATAGCATTAGAGGTGGAACAATATATACTACAAAATAATTAGTGGATAATTAAGATAATTAGTAATTACCTGCTCTTATTAGTGATATCCCCTAGTCCGACCCTCAGATTCAGCTTCTTCAACGTTCTCTTTTCTTGTGTGGACATTTGGTCCATATTCTCGTCTAGGGCCATTTCCTCCATATCTTCGAGTATCCGCATCTATAGATTTATAATTATATTTATAATTAAATAATAATATTTATAATTAAGTAATAATTATATTTATAATTAAATAATTAAATATTTATATTTTAAATTAATTAATATATTATTACTTAATATAATAATTATTAATATTATTAAAATAATTTTAATTATCTACACTTTCCTTGAAAATAAAATAAAATAAGTTATTATACTCACTTGAGCTAAGCCTGCTAAGCATCATCTATTGTAATCAAGGAAATTATACAGAAAGTAGTAATATTCACTAACATGATACATAAGGTTGTCAATATACTCATGTGCAATTAAATAATTATATTCTAATATTGTACATTATTATAGATTATGCCAATTCGAACAGAATCATAATCTTTCAATGCGTGTTTTAAATTACAATAAGAAAAAATAAATCAACAACACCAGCCTATATGTCAATAAGCGCAAACAATAAGAGCAAATAATCTAACAATTAATGTTAAACTATTACGAAATAGTATAGCTTTTGAACATATTACAAACCTTACAGATTAAAGTGAAAAGCGAAAAGGTGAGCAAAAATGTGAATAAGATCAGTGAAACAATACCATCAATAATCATCAACTTTTCAAAAACCAATCTCTCTTTCTCTAATTCTCTCTCTGTACACATGTGCGTTTATTACTTTACAATTGCTGCCTGTTTCCCGCGGGCATTCTTACATCTCGCGAAAAATGGTGCGCAAATGGTGTATTTGAATACGCACATAGAACCAGGTTTTTGGACATGTAGTTTGTAGTTGGGATTTCAAAGTTTCTTTGGTTATTTTGACCCTTGGGTAGCTTTATAGTAAACAGCGTTAAATGTTCCCTGGGTACATTCCTAACATTTAAATTAGCGATGTTTCTGTGATTTCATGTTAAACTGGGTAGAGTTTCCCTGGGTCCCCAATCCCCATACATTTTCCATTCTCTCACCGAGGAAAAAGTAGTCTGCGACGTAGTTGTGGTCGTGACCACGGTCATACTTGTCTCCATAAACGACGTAAAGTCCGACGGCGAGCTCATGTCGCAACTGTCGACGGAAATGCCAGAGTCCCGACTACATCCATCGTCACAGTCACGGAACAACGACATTCCTGCAAATAAGACGATATAACATTAATATTAATTTAGCCACTTTCATAAAAATTCACTTTTTAAAACTTGTGAGAAACCAATGAAAGAAATGAGAGAGAGACATAAGGAAAAAAATCACAATAAACAAGTATAGTAGTAACCTCCTAACGCTAAACGATACCTGCTGGTACAGTTCTAGCCTCATGGGGTAGCTCTAGCCACCGAATGGGTGAATATTGGGTAGACTCAGTGTCAACCTCCCGAGTCCACTTATAATAAGCATGCCTGAAACTCAGTCACTGAGCACAGAAAATGAGCAAACTGGTGATTTCGGAAATTTACAGATCTTATACTTCGCCTCAACGGCTTACCTTCTTTCCTACCAAAAGTGAGCGTTGAGCTACACATTGTGTTGCACTTTATGATTTGCATATTAGCAGTAAAATTAGAATATTGGACTTTGACCACGAATACAGTTGTGAATAAGCAGGATCTCAATCAGTGTCTTGGTCAAAGGGCTGACCATAAACCGTGTGTGGTTCTAGTAGTCGACGAGGTCGAGGTTCACCTAGTGGTTCACCTACAGGACAGGGTGGGTGGTTGTAGTCCCAGGGTACGGGAGCTAGCTCTACTGACCCGGTGTCGGTATTGTGGCGCAATAGCCGGCTCTAGCCAAAAAAACAACGTCCCGGGTGCAGATAGAGAGTGCGGGAATGTAGGAGGTACTTATTGACGAGATAGTGCACAGGATGAGGAGAGTTGAGTGAATAAAAGGTCGAGAGACAATGCTAATGGAGGAATGCCGAGAGAAGCAGACAGTCGGGATAAGGACACCTGGGACGTCTTGGGGTCACGGCTGGGTATACTGTAGGAATGCAATGCTGACCTGACAACGAGGGTTCCTTACTGGGGACATATTCAAATTAGAGGAAACATCTGAGAATTGGGCGTGGCTAATTTGAATATGCAACTTTTTTTACATCACAAAGTAAAGCAGATCATCAGACATCAACATGTAATCAGCAAGAGGCTAAACGCAAACTCAGTTTCTATGCTAGAGATTAGGCGAAAATTCAAATACCCAACAAAATCGCAAGGTTCATTTAGTAGAATATAGACTACCACAGCTGTGACAAATTGACATAGGGCAAACATAAAAGGAAGACGACAAAATAGTAAAGAAATGGAAAAAAACGGTTGCGAGATTTTGCACGGGCAAGGCCGTGCCTAGGACACGCAAGGGTCGACTTGCCCAGAGTAAAGATGCAAAAAGATAACAGGAGGTTTAAAAAGAGATATTCAAAGAGTAAGAATTAGGTTAAACGGAAAAGACGATGAAAAAATAGACAACTAAAATATGCCAACTTCAAAAAAAAAACTTTGTGTAATAGTCAGTAATGGGAGTAGGAACGCTTCAACTTTAAAAGAACAACGTAAAAACAGCTTCAAACATGAGCTACATATAATTGTAAGTGCATCTATGTAACTTAACCATTACCCCAAAAAACTTATCTATAATAGTAGGTTCACTAAGCCCCTATATATAAAACTCAGAAATACTCAAGAGAGGCCATGTCTAAAGTGGGGGTTCTCTTATATATATATATTCATCAATAAGGGGATGGGTCCCCACGTTTCCCTGAGGCAAAAGCAGAGCGCGGGAGATCACGCAGACATTAGCTAAGCATTATTACCCAGTGGTGGGCGGGCCGGGTATATCTGTCGCTCAGGTAACGGTAGGAAATTTGAATAGCGTGGACCCGCTGGGCACTTCACGTCAGTGCGAATACAATAGAAAAGAATGGAGAATAATAGTTGGATATGCGAATGCTTTGTTAGAGGTGTAAGTGAGGAATGAAGTGCCAAGATATACATATTATGGAAGAGATAACTATGAGAAAATACAAAATTCTGCTTACAGTAAATATAAAGAAGTAAAATCCAACGTTTAGAATATGCTAATTTACCATTTTCCTCATATTTATGTGAACTTTCTTTTTACATAAAGGAGAAGAGTTTGCACTTTGGATGTTCGCAACGAAATTCCGACACGCGAATAGAATATCTAATCTAAAGGCCATAACATGAGAGTCGGAGCTCGGAGCTCAGTCTTGAGCAGGCGAAATCGAACCTTATTGCATGATTTTTCAGTATACGTTGCTAACGTTTCATATAAATGCGCTCATTGTTCCTGCATTTTGAACCTTGAAGTACTGAAAAGTCGCCTCAGGCGGCAATTGCCGTCTGGTTGTGTAATATTCAAATTTCCATATTTAAATAATCCTCACAATCTCAAATCCGAATCCAAATCCCATGTAAAGATGGATGATCCTCCGTGTCAGGCACTAACTGAATCTTGTATGCCAGCCATCACTTGCATACAATGTAAATGTGTGAAAGATACACTCAGATACTTATCTATCTACTTACCCGTTTCACCAAGGAAAATTGACTCCCCTGACCTAGTACACGGTGTTTTACAAGAAGACTCGCAAATCAAAAAAGAACCAACATTTGCATTTAATTTTCTCTCTCTCTCTCTCTCTCTCTCTGTTTCTCTCTCTCTCTCTGTTTCTCTCTCTCTCTCTCTCTGTTTCTCTCTCCCTCTCTCCCTCTCTCTCTCTCTCGTCTCTCCCTCAAGGCCTTTCAGCGATTTTTAAAAAGATTTTGTGATCATTTAAATATTAAAAAAAATACTTGCGAGGAGAAAAGTCAAATAATTTCAGTAGAGTGCCAAGTAGCTAAACATACAGACAAATAATACTAAATCATTTGTACTCAATATAATACTACACACATTGTGTTAGGATTATGTATTTGAAAAAATAGGGAACATGAGGCGCATTCCAGTACACACATGTACTATGTACGTAGGCTTCACACCATATGTTTATTTTTTGCCCCGTCCTCACTGTTATACTTGAAAGGATGGTCACTAGCCCTAAGGTCCCTTAGGAGGTCTCAATTGTGTAGTTAATGGTGCACTTCAGAATTCCTTGTCAGAAAGAAGAACATCTTGGTGCTAGCACATATCTTCATATGTGCATTGTTAGAGACTACGTAAACCAAAATACGTTTCATGGTTTAAACTTTACTACGAAATTATCGTCTTATTTTCAGAGTTTGTTCGTTTTCTACTCAATTATCGCACTTGTTAATTATTGGAGTTTATTTTTATTATTTTTCATGGCATAGTATATAACATATAACAGCTTAACCTCCTGGCCTTCGTCTAAAGTTAACGATGACGTAGCAGCCATAGGCTAATTGTAAGCTAGTTACACCTATTTATATTTCCGCTTAACCTTAGGGTAGTCTGACTCCGCCCACTTGTATACTTTTAGAGATGTCAATTAGTCACTTTTCCCGAGTTCCATTTTTTTCAAGGCCCCTCTCTCCCTCTCTCGACATCGTAATTTTCAAATGACCATATCTAAGAGGGTCATCTCGAGAACACAAACAAATCTACGCAACTCAACTAAACAATTTTTGCATTTTCAAACCAAATTTAACCATTTCTGAATACAAACTACAAATTCTACCTATCATTAATCACTATAAGGTGTTCAAAATTTGAATCCACTTAATAGTTAACTAATAATCACAGAGAAGAGAGAGAGAGCGAGAGAAGGAGAGAGAGAGCGAGAGAGATGGAGACAGAGTTAGTTAACTCCCTTAGTTTAGGTAAGGTGTGAAAACAGATGCCTGGAACAGAAACCTAGGTATCATTCATATTTCTATTGTCTCGTGAAGTGACAATATAAGCAGACATATGATGAGCACTGAGTATCCAACTTTTTCCACAATGTTAGTAGTTAGTACTCTAGGAGACGTTAGCAGCATGATGCAGGTGCAAAAAATAAAGTTCAACATTCTCACTTTAAAAGCAAACTAAAACTGAAAAAACTACACACAGTTTAAGTCCAAGTTACGCCTTCTTATAATACACATATAATGATATAATAGTTTATTCAGAAAAGAACAAACAAATTTGGGGTAAATCTGAAGATAAGGAGCTATGTGACCCAAGCTATACCGTGAGCCTTAACTTCCGGTTAATTATCCTTTATATTTTCATATGAACACAAAAATCCTATGTGTCAATTATCCACCCCAAGACCCCAAAATGAGACAGAGTGCGCGAAAATCTCCATGCGTCAAAGGGTGATGCGCGACAGGTAGTTTTTGCATTACTAAGGATCCGAGCGGCGTGCTCTTTTGATCCTGTGCCGCGCCGTGAAAAACCCCATGGGTCTGCAATGTGTCTTCTGTAAACAGGTGCTCTAGTTGTATAAGATTCCGACAATTATCTTACCATTGGCTGCCGTTACCAATAGCTTACCATTACCGTAGCGGTAAGTGTGTCCTCTTTAAAAATGCAGTTAACTAGTAGAGAAGTTCACATAGAAATGGAGTAGTTAATAAGGAAACGGGCCACTCCCCATATAGTACGTTATACTCTCCACTTCCGTGCAGTCGGCTATGCATTTTATTTCGATTAATTTATATGACTATCTTTGTAGACATCTAAGTAAACAGTTTATGTATTGTTGTCATCCTTGTACATGTGAACATATGGAGCAAACAATTGCAAGTGTTCTTTGAAAATGCTCATTGCGCAATTAGAGTCATTTTTAAAGGGAGGATTGCCTTACAAACCCTTATAAAGATGTCTTATAGTTTGTTTGGAGCACATTGACATAACAACTCATTACATGAATAACATGAAAACCAACCAAGTACCATGACTTTATGAATAGAGAGAAATCAAGAGAGAGAGAGAGAGAGAGAAAGTAAGAGAGAGAGAGAGAGAAACCAAGAGAGAGAGAAGGAGAGAGAGGAGAGAAATCAAGAGAGAGAGAGAAATCAAGAGAGAGAGAGAGAGAGAGTTACAAAAAACAAGGGTGACAAGAGTGTCCTTAGCCAAATGCGACATTTTTACGGTCAGAAAAGAAACCTAATCCCAGGGTTAGACAAGTCAGTGGATGAGGTAATATATATAGAAGGCAATATAACGATTAACAAATTCTCTATTTACTCATCACGGGACCAGTGACACTGTTTACACTATCGTAAATTACTTATGGGAAGATTTATAAGCGATTAACATGTTAAATCGTCAGAAAGAGGGATCTTACTGGTGGGATAAACCCTTGAGGGATCTTATTATATAAAGGAGAAGAGTTTACTTGGTCTTTTGTTTGTATGAACGAAACGAAAATTAGAATATCTAAGAGGCTATAAAAGCGAAATCGGAGCCCAGTGTTGAGCAAGCGAAATCGAACATTATTTCATGATTTTTCAAGATACGTTGCAAACGTTTCACAGTTCTTGCATCTTAAACCTTGAAAGTCGCCTCAGGCGGCGATAGCCGTCTGGTATTACAATATTTGAATTTGGCACTACATAATAGTAATATCTTTGGGAACATAGTATAGTGATAATAGGTTTGCAAAAGTAATTATCTTATCTGAAACTTTCTATAGCTTCTTGGATGGGCTTAGCCAGTGTCTCTTCTCTCAATAATACATTATAAATATTGTTGTCATTACCGGAATAATGAGTTGTTGGTGATAATTGCCACCTATTAAAACAAAGAAGTATATAAATGAGCATAGGACAGCTCCGCATTCAAATCTCAGATTTCCTCTGGGACGAAACCGAAGTTTTCGTCCTTACGTCTGTCCCGTGATTGGCCTAATCACGCAAAAAAAGAGCTTACCTCCTCTGGGGCAAATATCGACTTTACCAATCGCCTCGCAATTTTAATGGTGAACGACAGCCACGGTATCGTTTACACTTTTTGTAAGGGCAGAGAAAATAAACGTTGGGATAAAGTATATGGCTTCCCCAAAAAATTTGAACGATATCGATGAATGATACCGTCTTTACACATGAAGTTATAAGTGCCCGCTCTAAAAGAGAAAAATCGTATAATTCACTAAAAAAACGATAGTGTCAATGTTTCAATTTCTTTGTGACAAGGGAGCTACCCGGATCCGAACTTTGATCATCGTCTTCATACCCAAACACTCTAACCATTTAACCATGTGAGACTATTTGTTTATGGTTGTGCATTGTGCATGATACATACCTTCACACTATTTCACGTACAACTACATAGCACCAAATAAATAGTGACATCATGTATTAGTGAGGTTATATGCCTATGGCAGAGCTTTATAATACGTGTGTCAAGGGAAGAATACGAGAGAACATCAACTTAATAGCTACTCGAATTCGATACGCTAAGTGACTTAGCGCATAAGTAATCTCATTAAAGTATTAAAACATCTGGTAGATTTTACTGTAGTTTAGTCTAGTGATGTCGAGTATCAACATCTTACGGTAGCCTTGGTTTAACGTTTAGTGAGTTCTTAGTCAATCTTATAGGAGCTGTCAATGTGAACTGTTACATTGGCGAACAAGTAACATCAAGCCAATAACGATCACAAATTATTATTATTATTATTTCCTAACTTTCCCAACTTCTCACATTTTACAATAATCCCAGATAACGATAAAATCAATAGTTGTCAAGATCCTATCACAAATCTTATCGTCATGTGTACGTGATTTGCAGATATGTCTCATCCCATAATATTAAAACTAAACGTTTAAAATATAAGTAATCACCGAGTTGTTACATAATTTAACTTGTCACTTTTGAAGCGCTACCTTGCTACCTCTAAGGCATCTGCCCAAACCACCTGCACCCACTGCTTGGGAACTTGCCCCCTTTGACGGGCGGATGTAAAGACAGGTATTCAGAGGTTCCGGTACTAATCCCCCTAGGGAACTTTTCACACCCCAAGGGGAACAATATAGAAAAGTGACTGTTTTCTACTCTGGCATAGATTTGAACGGATCTGTAAACTTGGTGAATTTAAGGGACTGAAGTAACGGACTTTTTTTTAATTTTTACTCAAAAAACTTGCTAAGATTTATAGTTAATGTGTGTTAAATATTAACTAAAATGATAGTATGTTTCTGATTAATTTTACCCCATACCCAGCAGATTCGGCTTTCAACCCCTACCACAAAAAATGGATTTGCATATCCGGCAATGACAAGTAATAAATTTGCATATTAAGCTACCGTACTGGGTCCTATTCTAATGAGGAATGTTCCCATACTTCCGATTCCCTGAGGCTCCTCACCTTGTAGAATACCACCTTAGGCGACCTTCCCACCGAAAATTTAGCGGCCTGAGAGAGAGAAGAGAGAGAGAGAGAGAGAGAGAAGAGAGAGATAGAGAGATAGAGGAAAGAAAATGTTAATTACTCTCCCTAATTACGCCAATCAAACTTAATTCCTTAATTGCAACATTCGCTGCGCTATAGGTCTCCTTCAAAAGTTTGGCACCGCCGGTTTAAGTGAATACAAAATACCGGGGTAATACTGACTCTACCTTCTACCCAAATTCCCTTACTAATTCGTCAGCTAATAATCTCACGCTGTCGTGAACGAAAAGAAATAATTATAATAAAATTCACTCCATCGTCCATATGTTACATTCAATGACATCACTTCATTCAAAGTGTTACCCATGGAAAATGTGACACATACTGTCTCTGCAGGGGTATATAAGTAGGATCAGATAGGATTCACAGCTATGAATTTGGTCCACCATATGTTGCCACCTTAGGCCTTAGGAGACCAGGTATGCTGTATGCTAGTAACATCCATCCTAGACAGACCTACAGATTTAATCAACACTTTTCTCAACATAAGGTTGCTACTTTACTAGTATCATGGTGCAAAAGAATGAAAATTCCGGATCACTATGGAATTTTTGTAAATACTCAAATTTGTAATCATTATTTCGAAACATATACTGTTTTAACTTTTAACAGGATATTAATCAGAAGCTCCTAGTAGTGAAAATTACTGTGCACCCGGATGTTCCAGACAATATTAACTTCATCTACCTCAACTCAACTTCAAACACACCACCGCTAACTATTACCACTTTTAGGCTAGGTATTTACGGTTGAACACCTCTACCAGGGTACCCATTCAGGGTAGGCACCAGGGTACCTATTCAGGGTAGGTACCCATCCAGGGTACCCTAATAATACATGAATCGGCTATAGAATGAACACTTCACAGCGGGTGAGCACCTGAGGTCATCGGAAGATAGTCGTCGCACATTTTCTATACATACACCTTGCTTATATATGTATTCATATTTCCAAAAACGAAAAAAGGGAGCTCCCGCTTCATTTACACGGAAAAAATTATCATTGTTAGAGAAACAAAAACAAACAGTGTGTCAGTTAGAAGTTGATTTAAAGCGAAATACCGGCCGGTTTTTGCAACGCGCCACGCACATCTGAATTCTTACGTATTTATGCTAATTTGCTCGAATTTAGCTCGATTTTTTATTCTAATTTATGTTCATTTGCATAAGCTGCATAAGAATGCTGGTGAACTCGGTGTGTTACAAAAAACGGCCGGTATGTCGCTTTAAAAGCAGAGGTTTTCGTGGTCGGCACTTTGTCAAAGTTTTGACTAAGAACCGAATTAAATTACGATACAAGTAAGCTCATTGTCAATTAGTAAGACACTTCTCAATGAGCTACTGTAGTTTTCCCATGGCTTATGCTCTGCAAATGGGCTACTTGTAAGAGCTAGAGCCTTTTAGCTCAGCTCGGCACTCGGCACCACAAGTTCATCCACAATGCAAATAAACCTCCACGAGAACTTAGTGGCTGTCTTGACCCCAAAAATTGCACAACCCCGGATCATATGTGAAAGTTGATATAGGAATGGTTTTAGTTACGTAACGGTTCATATATGGACTTGAGTTACTCGATTATGAGTGTCGTAAGTCATGGACGCATACAAAACTTACATAATCTGTAATATAAGCTCCTCCAGGTTTACTTCAGCGTACCTCATGGAGTTTTCTCTCAAGTGCTTATAATGCACACGCACAGTTGTTTTCAACACTGTTTGTTTGTTCAACACCCTTCCACACTGTTGCATGTTCGTTTTTAACACTTTAGTTGACTTGTTACTTTTCAATTTCAACTAAAATAAGATTCAGAATTCATTCTGGGCGAAACTGAACCTCTGACCCTCGTTTAAGTTTCCCACCATATCCAATAGACTAACCGATTCACAAATGTATGCAGCATATTTCCTTTTACAATAAATTACTGCTCACCTTTAAAAACTCTACCAGGTGGCGCGCACAGAAGTATATTTTCGTCGTTATTCATAGCTTAGGCGTCTGGACGTCGTCCTACCGAGATTCCGAGGGCACAGGAGGACGTCGTCGTCGACGGAGCCGGTGGTGCTTCTCGTCGTGGTTTTGGTGGTCGAACAAGTGAGCGAAGAAAGAATTTCCTCTTTATTTCACTCGTCACACTCTTAGGCTAACAACCGCACCCACCGAGCTGAGACGAGAGTTCGGAACTCAGTCTGAAAATAATACAATGAATTGCTGATAAAACGCCAACAAAACGCTGACAAAAACGCCGACACAAGAAACGAGTAGACATTGAGTGTATGAATAGCAGAAGAATAGGATAACACTATAAACAGGCAAAAAGGAACACTACATCATCGAGCATATCAAAATCAAGATACGAGTAAATTTGGAAATCAGAAATAGGGTTGATGAAACGTACAATAAACTATGTACAGAAAAAAAATAGAAAATACTGATTGTGTGCATATGAACTTTCTGTTTTAGTGAATCCGTTTAGTAAATACAATAACATATGACGTTCTCAATATTGGATGAACTTCATATAACTATAACGCCAAAGTTTATGACACGATTTTAAACTATTGTATTCAGCACTTCTTATAGAAAAAAACATGGAGTAATTTTTTTACATGTAGCTGAGAATTTGAGGAAGAACACGTGTCAACACCCAGGTAAAATCTTTATGGAATAAAGTCTAGCGGCAGATTAGCAAAGCGTAAACTTTCTGCAAAAAGTACTACTCTGACCTAGCGTAAGTCAACGTAAGTTGCCTGCGCTAGGGCAAGAACGGATCTCAGATTACAGGCGCCTTTTGTACTAATTCTGACATGCCGCCTCGCGGCCACGAACATTCTAAACCAGGGCGTTGTACTTGAACTATCAAGAGTTATTATAAATTCACATATGGGTTCAAGGCAAAAGAAAAGTAAGTATCGAATGGTTTACCAACCAAGACTGAGACGCAGGTTTAACCTTAAGTTTGGGCTAATGATGGGGCTTATTGTTTTGCTTAGGCTTAGCCAATACAACGTACTGAAAGCTGAAAAAAAACTTTCAAGTTCTCAACGGACAATAAGTAGTGAAAAAAATAGAAAACGACGGCTTGTGTTTACGTAATGCCTCATTACTGTTTGCTACCATAAACCTTACAATTAACAACCCGAAACCTTGATGCTCCAGCTATATGATGTAATCTTACCACAACCGCTTCTTACCAGTAATCTTACCAGTTATATTCTCAATGTTACCCAACTGAAATCCACCCCTAACCTATCCCAGCTAGATGCTTCAAAGCAGTCGTGCGCGCTACAAAACGCTATAATTATGATGCTATGCAGCACACGAGGTAATTTACAGCTTTTTTTGTGGGAATGGGGTATTTGAACGAGGGGCTAGGACCAAGAACATAGAGAATACAATACATAAAAAGAAGTAAAAAGGAGATATACGAGTAGTACATAGGAAAATGAAAGCAAATTCGTTTACATTGAGAACAAATAACTACCACAATGAAAAAAAAACAAGCGCTATCATCTAAACAGCAAATCAATCAACGTATTAAAAGTATGAAAAATGTTGTATTAAAAGTATGAAAAAGCTAAGTTCCATTTTGTGGTTGGATTAATCTAAACCTCATGCCCCAGATAGTACAGGAACTGCACGTGTGCCGGGGTCATCCTTTTTAGGTACTTGACTGGGCCCCATTCCCGTCCATTCAGCGTATTTGCCATGCAAATCCATGGCAAATAGAGGGCTAGACACGGCCTAATAACGGACTGGGCATATTCAAATTTTGGACATATTCAACTTTTGAACACATTCAACTTTAGCGGATTGGGTATATTTTAAGAACGGGCAGGGATAGATATTCATTTTTTTTCTCGACGCATGCACACTGAATACAAAATTCACAAAATTCGACGCCATCAAGACTCTACTTTTTTTGTTTAATTTCAACTCTTCCGGAGGAACAAATAAATTACTGTGCATAAAATCTGGGTCAGTAGCAGCAAATGGCAGGGAAACAAATTTAAAGGGGCGGTTAGCCTATTCATTATGTCAAGATCTACAACCCCATATGCTGGTACCGATGTACCGCGCGCAGTGGGATATAGCTATGGTTACGGCCACCGATTGAAACGACAGACATAGGGAACGCTTTTTGAATTTTCATAAGTTATCATAGTTTAAAGCGAAATGCTAGCCCCTTTGGAAAAATTGCATATGATAAGCAAATCCTATGTATCCTATGCTAATTGTGCCGTGGACGATCGTACAAATTTAGCATAGGATGCATAGGATTTGCTTATCATATGCAAATTTTCCAACGGGGCTAACATTTCGCTTTAAGATTAACCAATGTTTAACTTAAGCCGTCTTAAATGGGTAAAGACGACACGACAAAATCAAGATGCACAATAGATTTAGGAACGGTCATTTCGTGATAATAGTTCACTAAAAATTTTCGATTTTTCTAAATAACTAAGCAGTCACGTAAATTAGTAAAAAACGTAAAAACCCATTCCTTTTAGTTTGATACAACGTGTTCCTTTTTAATTATACGTATTTTCATGAGCAACTGCTTGTCCCATTTACTGCAGACAGTATCCCTAAACGTAAATCCACACGCTACAGTTCTCCATTATATTACCCAAATTCTAAGGCATAGACATGTGCTGAGCTATTGCATGCACCCGATGGCGCTAGTATTCTAGACGGCAGCTGGGACGGCGCAAGACGCATGCCGACACAGAAATAGCACAGGACATAGTAATGGCACAGAACCGGGACCTGGACCGCACAAGAATGGCTCCGATCAAGACCACATTAGACATGTGCGTATAATTACCGAGCAGAACGTGAGAGACGGGGTAACATTCAAATTTGGACATGGTCAAGCATAGGCTTGTTTCTCAGTAGAAGATCTACAAGTTGACAACTTCAAGAGGAACTAAACCTGGTTTGTTAATGGTGAATTTAAAAACCTGCGAATAAAATAATCAATATATTTGAGTATTGTGTACACTCAGTATACTGTAAATAAATGATCACTATACGTACGTCGATGGGGCATAGGTTTACTTTATGACATAAAAAACTAGGGTTTCTCAGATAGCGGGATACAACGCACACAATCAACCAACCCAAAACCAAAAAGTTGCATCTAACTGATGCACCTTTGAAAATACGGCTCCGCGTTCTCTCTATTCTCTAGCGATTCGCCATAGTCGGTGAGCGTATAATTACCGCGAAATGGTGGGCGAGTAATTGCACAGAGAGAGAGAGAGAGAGAGAGAGAGAGAGAGAGAGAGAGAGAGGAGAGAGAGAGAGAGAGAGAGAGAGAGAGAGAGAGAGAGAGGGAGATGGTAGGCGAGTAATTGTATAGAGACAGCCGCGAACTATGCTCGACATCCCTGGCCATTATTAATGGTGGAATGGAGTAGAAAAGAACTGGCACCAAGGTCGACACGTTCAGGTCACACAAAACAACACATTGAATGAATAACTAAAAAAGGTTTTTGAATTTACTACCTGTCAGCTATGGAACGGTCAACTGGCAGGAGTTGCTGTATTTAGCGGTGTACTAGATCCTGGGTCACTTTCCTGAGTAAAGACCCTTGGCCTTTAGTAGAGCTTGACCCTTAGGCGACTCTGCAGACATGCTCAGGTCAAAAATTGAGTGAACAAACGAAATGGTGGGTTGATTACAATTTGTCAGCTATGGAACGGTCAATTTTTTAGAGTAGCCTTATTAGAGCCTGTACTGCATTAGTCTCTTGCACAGATACTCTGCAATTCCTTTAGTAGAGCACCAGACTTTAGCGGATTCCGGGCCCGAGTTTTCAACCCAAACCACGATACTGTTCTTGGTAAAACGGAAGTGGTTTGCAAGAAATTGAACAATTTCAACATATTCATGGTTTTCCCTAGTAGGAGGAACATCTTTTCACTAGGACCATTGCCAGGCTTATCGACTCTTTCAAAACGTACCTAAACCTAATTGCTTAAAGGGATCAGCTCACCTTAAATTGTGTCTGTTTTTTTTGTTTCTTTATTTTCTATAAGGGATAATAAAAATTTGGAATAGAAAAAGTAGTGTTCAATTTCAATACTCACGAAGATATTGGGTGATAAAGTGGTGGATTGATCGGGCCGAAATGCAAAAAGGGCAATTATCCTATACAAACAAGGCAGGACAATTGCCCTTTTTGCATTTCGGCCCGATCAATCCACCACTTTATCACCCAATATCTTCGTGAGTATTGAAATTGAACACTACTTTTTCTATTCCAAATTTTTATTATCCCTTATAGAAAATAAAGAAACAAAAAAAAACAGACACAATTTAAGGTGAGCTGATCCCTTTAATTATACACACTTCCAATTACAGTAACTAATACTCAGGAAAATATAAAAAATAATGCCACCCCCAAAATTATTAGAAAGCCATGAGCAACTATACTCATCGCCTAAATTTGAATACACCATCTCTGGGCCTTTGTGGTGCGCGATATTCAAATTCTGCAGTGCACCCAGTAATGTGGCCCGCACCGGCGCAGGCATAGGAATGCATCAGCTGTTCTTTCTCGTATGGTTACGAGGCGGTGGCACGGCGTGCCGCGCGGCACCCCACTACCATTTAACCCTTTCCGACGGGCACCCAGGCTAGCCTCCCATAGATTAATGCCACGACCCGGCTACCGTAGATTGGCATTTAGGATCTCGACGCTAGTAAGTACAAGGATCCAGGAGACGCAGAGAAGACGACCGTCACCTCGGGATATAAGTTACGCAATCGATTATATGTGGTCATCTGAAGAGACCCGATGTCGAGAAAAGAACATGGTGGTGTGCTAGAGCCAGAGAAGTAGGATGGTAGACACGACGAGATGGTAGTTAATATATCCACCAAACTCAAGAGTTAGGGTCAATGGTAAGTTTTGGAAAATTAGGGAGGCTTGAGCTAGAACATGATGACGACAAGCCAGAAGCTACAACATTAATAAGAAAAACACCGAAGAAATTCTACCACTCTGTTAGGCAGACGACATTAGCAGCTCCAGAAATTTAAGGAAAAAATATCTCAAAATGACAATGATGAATGAACATGATTGATAATTTGCTTAGTTTAATTCCACTGCGGTTTTCTTTTCTGATTTCTCCAGATAACCATAGCTGTTCTAATGATTCCTCACCAAAAATCAGAATGTTTGCCCTAGGGCATGAGGTCAATCTCAGTCTCACGGCAGTAAATTGTATTGCGTTTGATTACTGTCAATCTGCAGTGTAAACACTACTACTGTACACTTGGAAGGTCGAATCAAAGGGATTGCCGCGCGGAGTCACGAACGGAACGCCTGGAGGCCGTCAAGACCTAGGAGAGAGACTTACGCCATCACTTACGCCTCAACGTAACTTTAGTTCATGGCCAAAGTTAAAGGAAACAGCGTACCACATGGAGATACGCCCTACCACGAAGCCGTTTATTTCCTATGCAAACTGGGTATTTAAGGCACTTTGCGTACTAGTAATTAAAAAAAGAAGTAAATAGAGTTACAGTAATATAAGGAAAAGTATAAATGAGAGTATTGAGAGATAAAGTGTATCATGTTCTTTAACATGATAACCCCGTTTCGACCCTGATCGTATACGAGGATTTTGCTGTAGTTGGGTCTCATCAGTACGATGACCACAGCTTTGAGCGATAGGAAAAAAATAAATAAAAATGAGAATGCACACAAGAGAGAGAGAGAGAGAGAAAATAACTATGTATAAAGAAAAATAACAGTTTGGTTGAAGATTGTGTGATTGATTATGTGTATGTTCGATTTTATGTTGAGTGCAATTGTTATTGCAGTTAATTAATTGTTTGGTTTTTTAATGTTCGAGTACAATTATATTTATATTTGTTTGTAGTGTGATGTGAGATTATGTTATTTGTAGTTTGTAGTGTGGTGCCATATTATGTGTGTTTTTGTGTGTGTGTGTGTGTGTGTGTGTGTATGTGCGTTTGTGTGATGGTGTGTTTGTTATGGGGAGATGTTATGTGAAGTAATAGTTATGTATTAGTTGGTTGGTTTTTTGTAATAATACTTATGTGTTAGTTAATTAGGTAATATGGTTAATAATGTGAAGCATAGTGAATAGGTTAAGTTAGATATTATAGGTTAAAATTGAAATTACTGTTGTACCAATTAGTCAGTCTTTTGCTGTCATTATTATATTTTAGTGCTATACATGGGTGTCGGTGAATAGTTTTCCGAAATATTTGAGTGATTTTTGACAAGGGATATTTATTACGAATAAGTTTGCGTGTAAGTTGACAAACCTTGTCTTTGAAAAACTCTAAAGAAGAGTACATTAACTTCTAACATTTAGACGCTAACCATACACGTGTTTTATAAAAGAAAAAGACGCAACATAAAAAATCCATGCGAAACACGATGTCCCCAATCGGTAACGTCCCTACTACAAGAAGAAAGGCTAGTGTTCTGTAAGAACAATTTCGTGTAACAAGTTTCGGCAGAGGAAGAAAAACTAGACATGTATGCAAATGAAAGCAATGCGCGAACAAGTTTATGACCATATCAAAGGAAGAGAGAGAGATAAAGAGAGAATTAGAGAAGAGGGATAGATAGAGAAAGAGAGGGAGAGAGAGAGAGTGAGAGAGCATAAAGAGTAAGGTTATCCCTAGAGGTTGTATTCAAATGCCGAAAACGACGGAAGGAGGATGCTTAGCGTCTATATTTGGGCACATCAAACTACAAGATGCAGACTACAAAACAATAAGCTATAAAACAAAACTTTGTTTAATTCGGCCGTGGTGGGTAAACGGCTTCCCGAGAAAATGGGGGCCTATAGCTGGCCAAGCTAGGCTCTGTGAGACACCCCTGCAGGCCCTGCTCCGTTTCTGCGGGGTTTGATTGATAAAGCGGGAGCACCTATCTTCTTTTTATGATGGATAAGCCGATATACATAAACAAGTAAAGGTAAAGCGATTAAAAATTGCGAGGGGGTCGAGGTCCTAGTGTCATACTTTATCTTACTGTAGTGAACGTTCTGAACAACGAATTGGGTCGTAAGTACCAGGTAGGGAAACAGACTACAGAAATGAGATACGCCCTAAGATTCCCCAGGGATACGTAATTCTTGGATAATAAAGCATAAAGCTAATAATACGCAAATCGTTGACATTCGATGCCGACAGTCAGTCAATCTATTTTCATTGTTTCTCGAGCAAATCTTGGAGTCAATAGTAGCATACAGCACAGAAAGTAGGTATTACATCGTCTGTCAACTGAAATAAACATCCCCCACCCAGAGATTGTAAAGCTGTGATACTAAATACTAAAGTTGAATCAGCTACGGTTGCTATGCGGTTGATATCAAATTTGCATGTAAGCCTTTGAAATACCAAGGTATTCAAGATCAGCAGGTAAATGGTAAATTAGCACAGCACAGTGGGAAAAGTAACAGTAAAAACAGGTTGAAAATCCTTTAAAACAAGGAAAATACAATTTTTAAATCGCTGAAATTACAAGTGAAAGTGTGAACGAGGTGCTAAGCAAATGAACTTGCATTTTTCTTTCTATCTTTCTTCCTCCTTCTCTCTCTCTCTCTCTCTCTCTCTCTCTCTCTCTTTCATCTCTTCCTCTCTCCCTCCCTCTCTCTGAGTACAAAAGTAGGTGATTTCAATTCACTTCCACCAAATAAGGTCAGATGCCATTTAGATAGTAGATAGTGGCCAGGCATCCGGGTAGCGGAAAACTTTCACTTATTTTTGAAATTAGAAAAAAAATTAATCCTTGACATTAGTAGGTCTTGTGTATTGAAAATATGAGCTCTGGGAGTTTAGGTTAGTTATCTGATAATTCGGTATTTAAAATTTTATTTTACTGTCTCATAGTAAACAAATGATTTCCTTACAGAAAAAAATTCATAAGCTAATTATGCTAATTAAAGAATAAGGACATTTTTAGGGAATACAGTAGACTTCCGACACTTCACAGAGTACTGAATTTAAATTTCATGCTTGGGCTTCAAACTTAATTGTAAGTTTAAATAAGTTACACCACCCGAGCTCAAGTATTTCTCAAGGACAAGATTCTGAGGTCTATCTAAAGGAATTACGCAAGTTGCGTACCACTAAAGAATCACGCAATATTTACGGTCTCCCACTCTCATTTGATAATAAAAGTATAAAAGTATTCCTATGGGAAAGTTCTTTACTAGATAACTGCTGCATTTTCAAAAAAAAAAACGTCCTGATAATTATAATTTCTGAGGGACTCACTTCCGCTAGCATATCTTCGTATCCTGATTTGCAAAAATTAGCATAAACAAGAGGTTAGAAACTACCATATTACTGTCATTTCGTATGTATGTCTGGGGCAGCATTTCCACAGTTTTTCTCTAAAATTTTCTGCAACATGTGTATGAGAGATGCTCAAGTAAAAAGAAAGAGCTCTAGTAAGAGACCATATGCATAAAAAATTCGTGAGACTATTCAAATTTCAAACATAGATTGTAAAATTCAAATTCGCTTAGAATTTCTCTTCCGGAAGCCCCCGGTACTTACAAGAACCAAAAGCTAGTACTCTATGACACACTGACGCCAAAGCTTATCGTCTCTCCCACACGCATATCGGCATATCGCACCTCTTCGAAAAATATATAAAAATTCAAATCTGAGAACTTTTCTTTCTTTCTTTAAAAAATAATGCTTCTTTTTCAACTTATCCAAAGCTAACTGTAACCTAAAATGAAACAAAAGAAAAACACAAAAGCTAGCCGAAACGTATCCTTCAGGCCCACGTAGTGAATTCTCTGCTGCTGATTATGTGTTTGTTCTAATTTTTTCCAACCTTTTATAGAATTATGAAAGTTGTAGCGAAAATCGTACTAATTCATCAAGATCAGGAGATAGTTGAACTGTTGAACATCCAGACCAAAAAAAAAAAAAAAAAAAAAAAAAAAAAAAAAAAAAAAAAAAAAAAAAATAAATTAATAAATAAAATAAAATAAATAAATAAATAACAATTAGCGGCGAATAAACAAACTCGAAAGAAGTACACACTACATAAACGAGCGACAGGCAGAGTGAGTATGAATAAGTGAACATGATACCAAATGAATGAAGAAGAATTACACTTGTTCAAATTATTTTGATAGAAATTTGAAATATTGAAAAATTGATTCAGGAACAACACAAGACATAGATTTATATAAAATTGGCTATCAGTAGTTCTACTATATCGTACTAAAAAAGGTGTTAAACTTCACTAGCCAATGCTAACGAAAACAATGCTACGCAAAGAAAAGCACAAAAAAGTTCTTTTAGCTTCGCTATGTTCAAAGTGACAGCTGGTACCGCTGATATGAAGGATTGAACTAGCAGAGGGTGTACATAAAGCTAAGGCTAAACAATAGACAAAGAACTTAGCCGGATTAACAGCTGTAAATAACGGGAGAGGATGAAGCTTAGCCGAGACAGTGAGAGAGCAGGGCAAAGGTGGAGACACCAGGCAATGCAGAATATTCAAATTCAAGAAAACACTGTAGTTTGTAGTCTTACCAAATATGGAATTCACCTTGACAATCGGTATTCTATGAAAGACGACGTCCTCGAAGAATTCTCGATCATAAAATTGCGTGAACCCCGATGCTCTCTCCTAGGAGAGAGTCCAGAGAAGCAGAGGAGATATGCAAATGACCAAGGTCGAGAGTAAGAGAGAGTACCAATTGAAGAGAGACCAGAGATTGGTGCAAAATGGTGCAGCAACGGCATTTGAATGCATCGGAGGACGTTGACCCCGGAATGGGATCTATACCCTGGTGTCGGTGGCGAGTAAGAGGATTGAGAGAGCCTATCCACAAGAGGATATCTATGACCCAATGGGTACCACTAGGGTACCACTGGGGTACATATGTGGGCACCATTGGTACCAATGTCGGTTCGAACCGCGGAAGCCCTTTATAGGAGCAAAAACGTTCAGCGTTTTCATCAACATTAATTTTAGATATCCAGTAAATAATGAAATAAACAAACTCCGAAGGATCTTTATGAAAGCTTAAAGCAAAATACCAGCCGGTTTTTGAAACGCATCGTGGACAGCTGAATTCTTACGTATTTATGCAATGTTGCTCGAATTTAGCTCGGTTTTTTATTCTAATTTGTGTTCATTTGCATATGCTGTATAAGAATGCAGGTACACTCGATAAGTTTCAAAAACCGGCCGATATTTCGCTTTAACTCATATAAAGGAATTTGCACTCAATACTACTGGTGGTGTAGTGGGTCGTGGGTTCTTCTTTCAAATGACATACCCCGTATTCCCCCGTGATAATGAGCATCATAGTGTGAGAAAACGTAACTATTCCCTAATCTAATGATATGCATGATTTGAAAAGAGATACCAAATACTGCTACGAACTTTCCATATCAAACGTTTTCCCTTCTTAAGTTTGCTCTCTTTTTAATTTCCACTCAAAAATACACTTTGTTTATTCTTTACACAACCTGATGACATTTTCTAAGCATTCTATGTCGTTCGAATACTACCAATAATTAATTATTAAAATTGTCATCGCTAATCATAAGCTACTAATTAGCCTCACAAAAATGTTACCGTCAGGTCACATAAGTCATAGCATTCCTATTCCTTTACAAACAATAGAATAATAGAAAGGTAGCAATAATGAGTGACAACTCGGGGTGACAATACCCCTGTCGGTATGTCAAGAAAGGCATTCAGGCACAGAGTGAACAATTGCACTTGGGGTGTTAAATGTGACCCACAATTACTTAGGGGTACAAAAGTGGTATAAAGGGTAAGGCACGGCAAGGGCACTTCCTCTAATGGTCGCTATCTTAGGGACCTTCCGTAATTACACATGTAATTGAATTTTTTTTGCTCTGTTACGGTTTACAGAGTAAGTGAAAGAAATTGAAAGCACCGTTTCGACATGGGCAGCATACCCTCTACTACTTAATCTAAGGAAGGTTGTTACTCATTGGGAACGCCTATGCTGCAAAGACCTCCTAAGGACCTCTAGTGTCCATAACACGAAACAAAAGACCTAGCTACACAACGTCGTTTTCTCTCATAAGCCGTAAACCCAGATCATCGCCTTATTATGCAAATTTCAGTCGTTGCGCTAAGCAGAGAAATGGACAGTAACCATTGGATAGCGGTGGTTATTTAGCATAACTTCCCACCATAAGTCTTTGGAGATGGTCCGCGCGTCTTAGTTCGTACCCGGCCCCGCACACATGGCTATAGCGCACTTCGATGGCATATAAAATTTGAAATTTTTTTGATCTGGGCTTTGATTTTATACTATTCTGCAATTCTGCACAAGTCATTTATAAGTAGCTTAGTCAGTGTTGAGATTTAAAGCAGTATTGCAGATAGTTTGGGAAATTTGCATATGATACGAAGACATAGGATACATACGATATGCGTATAATATGCAAATTTCCCAAAGTAGGTACAATACGGCTTTAAGCCTAGCCTGCAATGCAATTCATATGCTTTATATCATAGGTTGAGCGCAATGTTTCTTTTTTTTTTAAAAATCATTTATTTGTGTTTTTCAAATCTATTCCAAGATGCACTCGCAGTTGTCCTTAGCAGAATGCAGCTAACAGGCACCATCAATAAAAAAATATATATGAACAGTCAGCTAGTCTGGCGTTGTAATGTGCAGAGTGTTAGAATGAGGACACGATATAGAAGAAGGAAAAATAATTCAAAAAATGTTTGTGCACCTCGCGCATTAATTATAGACTCGGAAACTATATCTGTAAAGCGACAACTGAAAACGGTTAAACAAGAACAAAATCGAATCATGCCTCGTTAAAAAATGCGTATACCCAATTGCGCTGGCAATAAGAAGTAAAGAAGTCATAGTAAAATACACTATACAGAAGCTAGGTGAGAGCAAGGAGCACATATGAACCCAAGTAAGCATTTCACTGACAAAATGATATAAAACACAGTAGAAAAAACAGTCTAGATACCACGGAAACCTGATGCCATATTCACCAATATTATTCCCCCGGGAAATATTCCCTGGGGACAGAAAATAGCACTCGAATATGAGATACGCAGAGAAAAAGACGGGGAATTTCCTTGGTGAATATGGCCTCAGGAGTCCCACTGACCCGCACACCTAGCAGTTTGGTAAACTTTCAAATCTAACCAAACCGCCTGACCTATTCAAAAATCCTTTCTCCGTGTTAAAAGAATGTGGGTAAACGGTACATAGCGACAGTTATTTGTGGGTTTACGAGCCAAGGTCCTTTAGGTAAGAGGAAGAAGGCTAACCTATAGAAAACGTTCACCCGAGCATGAACATGCGGTAGCGGTACACGTTGAGGTACCGCTAAGGTAAGGGTAAAGATAGAGGTTGACGTGAAGGTACAGTTAGTGGCAAATGTAGAGTTAGGGGTTAGGCCAGGTAGACGTAGGTGCAGGTACCAGGTACATGTACATAGTTAACGGTGACACGCTTGTAAAAACGGTTTCATTTCACGTTTCAAATACATTTGGTAGCCACATATAGAAAGAAATGAGCAGCGAACTAGCGAGCAGCATTTCTATGCTTCAAAAGAAAATTATATTCCACTGCCGTGTTTTCCAAACAATGATTGAATCCGTCAAACCACCGACGGCTACAGTACAATCATAAAAATTTTCAGACAAGACTAAATTTGAATATTCGATTTTCCATAGTTTCCAGACAAAAAGTAGTAGATGTAGATGTTTCGGGGCCTTTTTATTCCCGATATTCCCCCCGGTCGGTGCGTCGATCGTAGCGGGCACGATTTCGTTATGGTGATAAATTTGAATGCAAACGAATGACTAATTGGAACCCCCGAAGAGTACAAAATATATATATATATGATTTTGAAAAATTACTACTATTTTCATTCCACAATTTCCCTGCATTCTTATCTATGTACGTCACATCCATGTAGACTCAGACCCATGCAAAACAAGTTATTCACAATTTGTATTAGTATGGGAAGAGACTACACACTACAGACGTAGTTATTCAAGTCTAAAATCGCTTTGCGTAACACGCAAACTGACCAAGTTAATATCAAAATAAGATCATCAGAAATGTACCGTAATTGGAGCCTAATGCAAAACTTGAATTATTTACTGATGCCTAGCCTTCAAATGGAAAACGAGTTTCATTACAGTAAGACCAAAAAAACTATCTCAAGTTCAAGGTAGGATTTGAACTTGGTCCTTCCTCTTCCTATCTCCCTCCCTTCTCTCTCTCTCTCTCTCTCTCTCTCTCGCTCTTCCTATATTTGAAACTGGTTTCCGATGTAGTATCGCCGCAGGCCTGTTTCCTTCCCCTTTCTCTGACCATAAACGCACTGATACGGTCATTACACGACGTCTGACAACCTATACAAAGTATTCCGCAAAAAAGGGTGAGGTTGATCAAGGTTAGGATTCAAAGACTTAGTTTCAGGCTATGGTAATGACGTAACACTCAGTAGTTTGGTCCTTGTTCATGCCCAGGCATACTTTGTTTATCTGAAGATTAGCTAACCGCCTTGCTTCATTCCCAATACTAAACTGCAAATAAACCGCACCATTCAATATGAATGACTACGGTACGCCGTGTCAATAGGACGTATTTTGAAACCATTCGCGAATATACTAAAGTTGTAACTAGGAAGTTGTACCTAGAAATATACTATGAAACATTACCCGTTTTATAGGGCCCAAATTCCGCTACAATGCAAATGAGACCAAAGTAGCCATAGGAAATGCGAGAAACCATTTGGTGACGGTTCACTGGTTTTTCGTGGGCCTGCCCATTTGGTGGCCAATTCTTGACCAAAACGTGACCAGGTTTCATCGAAAAAACGGCATCAGATAGATGGTCACCAAACGTTCAGAAACCAGTCATGAACCAGTCACCAGATGGTGGAGGGCAAACGACTTTTTTTCTATCGTAAAAGAAGGCAACAAAAAATAAGATCCTTCTATAACTTTTCTTCCTCCCAACTTTTCACAGAACAGAAACAAAGCACTTAGTAAAACCGGAATATTCACATCTATTGTACTTTCGCTAAAAACGTTCTCCACGCAAGATTGACCACTGTCACGGTGCATGGAGCACCGGTACCCCAAACTGCGCAATTCAAATTGGTACGACCTTGGTACGGTACCCACCTACCCTTTTTACGGTTTACAAAACGGGAGGAAAACGAGAGAGACGCTACGTACTGCTCGAAGGCAAGGGGAAATTTCTAGCTAAGCACCAAGCCGTTTAATTCGGCAGGGACGGAAAGTACGGAAAAACTGGTAGAAGCGACAGGTACAAAATTAAAAATGCAAAAGCAAAAAAAAATGTTTGTATTCTGTTCGAAAAAATGTTCGTAATTTTTTCATCGATATCTAAGAATCTAGTACAATTGCAAGCACTCCAACTGAAAGTATGCTAGAGTTTTAGTGGGGGTTTTCAATTATGGTGAAAATTTACAGTATTTTCGAACTACACGAGAATATTTTTTTTTAATTTTTCACATAATATATGCAAGTTTCGTGCAGAAATACGGTAGTATTGACAGAATCACACCGAATTTTTGGGATACTTGGAAACCCCATAAGGCTCAGCTTAATCTGGCAAAAATATTCTCCAACTAACTAACTCTATCCTAATTTTAGATAAGCAGCGAATACGCAGTGAAAGGGGTTATAGACTTATAGATAATAGGGCACCGTGAAACTTTTTACTTGTACACGAAACGTCGCAAAATTTACATTCATACCTATTTTGAATATATAAAGTAACTATTCTTATAATAACTTTCACTATCCATATCCACTAACACTAAACACTGAACTCCAAAAAAAAATATTTTAGATAGCCTACTGCAGTCATCGCGAAAATTTGAATTTCAAAGCCTCGTGCCTGTGTGCGCCATAAACTCGTAATAAGGCATATTCATTAGCACATGGCGCGCCGCTTTTTTATATATGCAAAGCAACGGCCGCATACTGAAATGTGTTTGCATAAGCTGAAAAAGTCAGCGACCTACAGCATTTTCAAAAACTTGACACGGATTCTTATGAATTATATGCCAAAAAATTATATTAGAATAATATTACGGTAATGGCCAATACTGTGCCATGTTTTCAGTGTGCAGGTACTTCAAAATTACCAACGTTTCCATACTTTATCGACGAGTCGAATTGATTCACGTTAGAAATTGCATGTAACATTCGAATATACATAGCAATATGCATTCATAATATTAACCCAGTCAAGATAATTACAACAAACTGCATATAATTGAAAGAGTATACGCAGACAATTTTGAACGTGCGGGGCACAAAAAGCTATTGTGTTTTCGAAAATGGTAGGTACCCTTTCTAAGAGAGCGGTACCATTTCGGGCTACTTGCACATGCCCTGCAAGACATTTGCATGAAGGTCGACCTCGGGAGAGTTTTAGAATTATTTGAATTCTTCTGATTCAAGACGTTCTTATTGTTATTCTCATTTTCATTGTTAGAAGGATTAAGACGCACGATGCTAGCACCTTTATGTCTTTTAAAGCGGCATAACGGCCGGTTTTTGAAACGTGTGCTGGACGCTGCATTCTCATGCACTGTATTCAAATAACTGCGCCATACCATGCAACTTTTTGGACAAATTATATTCATCACCCGGCACCATATGGGAATGAAGAATGAAGTCCAGCATACGTTTCAAAAACCGGTTGCTATACTGTTTTAAACGACACTAAAATATACATCCTTTATGCATTTAGTAACGTTTCCTCGGTTGCACTTGAAATTTGTGGCAGGATTTCTAAACAAGTACCACTAGCCGAGGAATCATCTAGTTCAAGATGTAATACAAAACCACGCATATTTGGTTCAATTTTAATTTTGATCTAACAATATCGTTTCACTTTTTGCTACACACACCTGTTCCCTTGAATGTTGGCATCTGTCTGTAAGCCTCAATTAGGTTCTTATTCAAATCAGTTCGTAGTTCTTACGCTAAGCCTAATAAGGGTTCTTATAAAAACTCGGGAGTTAAAGATTCCCCTCACATTGCACGTGCAAAACCATTACAACCCTGCAGGCTCACGCGTTACGTCACAACCTACACTCGTTGTCTGCCTGCCAGCTTACCAGGTCTGCACACCCGTCTGCGCTCTGCCTCGCTCACATGCTCCTTTCCGAGACATATAGCCTTTTAGGCATGACTTATAATGAAGAAAGTGGTGTAGAAATAAGTTTCCATTTTAATCAAAATTTTAAAGGGACAATGTCCACGAGTTGGCACTGGACTTTTTAAAGGGATGGTGTACTCGGTAACTTTTTAAAGGGATATGATGGCCTATGCACCCCAGCCATGTCCTCAAACAAAAGCTATACCCCACAGTCCCAGTTCAAACATGCCATCCTCCTATTACATATTTGCATATGGATGATACAAGAGAGCGGTGTCGTATAACTATAACACATGCGATGGGCGTCAGGTCATCGACATAAAGAAACGAAAAGGGCCCAAAGGACTCCAAAGGAGGGCATGTTTTGCTATATGTATGCAAAGATATGACAAATACTTAAAGCGAAATATCGGCCGGTTTTTGAAGCGCATCGTGTACAACTGATTCTTACGTATTTATCTTAATTTACTCGAATTTAGCTCGATTTTTTGTTCTAATTTATGTTCATTGGCCTAATCTGCATAAGAATGCTGGTGCATTTCAAAAACCGGCCGTTACTTAGCTTTAAGATGTGGCCTATGATTTTACTGGATCTCTGAGCTTTCTACCTAATTGTAGGTATGTAGCTATGTGCCGAGAAGACCAACTATACAAAAGGAAAAATACCAGACGGATTGAAATTCGCGTTATTTTTTGTAGTGAATGTCGTTGTCATAGAGCAGGCAATACCCAATGAGCTTAACCTGAAACATAGATAATGTAAAATTAATGCCGCTAAAAAAACTCATAGGAAAAATACAGCACGACGGCGAGCATAATATCATGCGAGTCGACCAAACAAAGAGTGAAAGGCGAATGATAAGTGCATAGTAAAAGTTACTTATATTAATATGAATATGAATAATTCAAATGCCTAAGGCAGCTCTAGGGCGTGGCGGAGAGGTCACTGTCATCTCTGATCTCTCCTCTCTAGTTTGACAACCATTTGTCTCTCACCCCCCGACCGTCTGGTCATCAATCTCTCAACGAATCTTTGCTTCTCACTTTCTCTCAAAAGACAACACTCCCTTTCTTGCTTGCTTCTCAGCCTCTCCAAGATTAAGCACACTCTCACTGTCCAATTCTCGAGGTCGCGACTGTCACCAATATTCAAATGCACATCGAGCAGAAATTTTTAGTTTAAAGCGGTCTGGTACGTGGTTTTGAAAGATAGACTGGACAACATTCTCATGTAAACTACTTGCAGTATCGCTTTAGATAATAGTCTAAGTGGGAGACGTGTTTCAAAACATTGTTGGAGCTAGTTTAGGAACTAAAGTACTAGAAGCTAAAAATATTTGTTAGAGCAGAAAGCCATGCAGCCGATTTCCGTGACAAGAACTAGAGGAAAAGGCATGACTGGAAAAAATAGGTGTCTTACTTTCCGTCGTGAATTGTGATATCAGTAAACAGTACGATTGCAACTACGATACGTCGTAGACCACACTAGTGCTTAAATACTTTGCCAAATTGGGTCACCTCTTTTTCGCAAAACAACAATACTTGATGATTTTCAAACTGTGCAAAAATGATTGGCATATCGTTGACGTGCACAAGGACGTCTGATATTTTTGATTGCAGAGATTACGGGCGATTGATTGTATATTCAGAGTCGCAGACAAACGACCATATCAGAAAAAGTAGAGCAGACGGATGAAAAAGTGGAAAAATATTTTCGCCAGACTTTCAGTTTTGACAAGGAAGGTACGCTAGCGCTAGATAGTTCTATAAGGTTGCGCTCCTATTGGCTATCTTAAAGGAGGAGGCTCACGAGAATGAAGTGCTCAAATAGTTTCCTTTTATCGAAAGATGATGGTATTAAATTCCGAAAGACATGTTTTACAAAGCAAAGGCTTTTAAATGGAAGGAGTAAATCAATATAAAACTATAAATTTTATAAAAATTTTGGATCGTAGTAAATAGTTGATTTCCTTCTTAGTGGGCGTGCAAATTTTCGGCTGGCTTACAAAATGACTTGTAAATATATAAAGGAGAAGAGTTTACTTTTTTGTTTATGCGAACGAAACAGAATTCTACGATTCAGGTGGTTGTTATAAGTAGTCCATGGTCGCAACTCTTCAAAATAAGCGCACTCGATTATCAGGTACGAGGTACGTTTCAGACGCCTCATATAAGTATGCAGCATGACGATTTTAGTAGGATCGCCTGAGTAATCGCTTCATTGTCAGGCAGCGATAGCCGACTGGTAATAAATAATAAAAGAGGTAGTTTCAAGGTATTATTAAAACCAGCGCAAAATAAAGGTATTTTGTAAGCTTGAGTTGAAGTGTTTTATTAACAAAAGAGATTTGAAGTTGGAGATTTGGCCTATCTTAGGGGTAAGATGTCTCGACTTTTAGACCATGTGGCCTTAGATTATGTCCCAAAAGTCCCAGGGTAGCAAAGGCCTATCCTTACGATCTATGTCTGGGGCCTTAGCTCCTTCACTTAGTATCGGTTTGAACAGAGACCCCGGTAGGGGGCCCATCGCAGCCGGCTGTAAGTACCCATTATGGATTGGCAGAGAGAGAGAGAGAGAGAGATATGACGCAATCAGACAGGGTCAACCACAAGGCATATATTAAGACACATAAGGGCACATGGATGAATTCAATAAAGAATGGAAACGACCCAAGAGCGTCAGCTGGGGAGGATTTATACTTCACGGGCATAAAGATTGCCATTTAGGGGTGTCAAGACAAAAAAAAAGGAACAACAGAAAAAGTGGTTCCCTATATGACCAAATCATCGTGCTACGCATTTAAAGACAAATACCGGCCGGTTTTTGAAACACATCGAGTGCACCAACATTCTTGTGCAGCTTATGCAAATGAACATAAACTATAAAAAATCGAGCTAAATTCGAGAAACTTTGCATAAATACGTAAGAATTCAGCTGTCCAGGATGCGTTTCAAAAGCCGGCCGGTATTTCACTTTAACCTCTCCTCTCCTTTTACAGACATTGCAGAATTACATTCGAAAGGAAACAATTGAGATTCATGTTCCTTATTGAATAAAATACATTTTTTTTCGAACCAATGGATATGCAGCCTGCATAGGGAATATGATAAGTGTCTATGTCATTTATTGTATTGAAATTTACAACATATTTATGTCGAGTTTCCATGTAATCTCGTATAAAACCTACACAAAGCTTGTACATATAACAGATGGCTAGACATAAAGGCGGTGAACGCACAACGGAGAGTCAGACATACGTAATGCATGCAAAGGGTTGGGGGTTCGAAATGGTAAATTAGCAAAAGCCAGCTGTCATGTAAATTTCGTCTCAAATACAGAAATTAGCACGGTTGTTAGTTTTGACCTTGTACGTTGAAAGACTAGCAGAAAAGGGAATTGCAGCGCTTTCACCTTTGAAAATTGAAACCGACATAGTTGATTTTTTAAGATTGTTTTTTATACATATTTCGAAATACGTCATAAGTCATAACTATAACATCACCTGCGAAAATAAAAAAATAAAATATTTTACTTCGAGAATCTTACTGTGGATTAGAGACAAACGAAGAAGTGTATGGAAATCTCGGGGATTTATCGATTTATCATCACAACTCTAATATACTAATTTAGTATCACATGCAAATTTCTGCAAAAGAAGCATTGTATGCAAATTTCTGCAAAAGAAGCATTATATGCAAATTTTTGGAAAAGAAGCATTGTATGCAAATTTCTGCAAAAGAAGCATTGTATGAATATTTATGCAAAAGAAACTTTGCATGCAAATTTCTGGAAAGAAGCCTTGTATGCAAATTTCTGCAAAAGACCAAAACTCATGACCTTGTAGCCTGAGCCTGAGAACGCCCCCCTTCCCAGAGTCCATAAAAAGAAAGACTAAAAAGTGAGATTTGGGGTCTCTTTTGAATGAGAGGGAAATGGGTGACAGCCGCTAGTTTTGAGCCTCAGCCTTTTCCTCAGCGAAGGTTACCGCTAGCACAGGGTTTAAATTAGCATGCAAGATTTTGAACATACCTTACCCTTACCATTAGCTCACCTTTGCTATGATAATTTTGATACATCAGTGGACGAATTCAGCAGAAAGTATGTTATTAACTTTCTAGATGCAGAGCTTGCCCCCAAAACTTTAACTTATTTTGAGAAAAGCATAAGTTGAACCAACAATTATTATGCCTTTTCGAACATAAACCGGAGACCATAATTTTGTACTCGACTTTGTGTTATTAATTTATTAGGTGAAACATCACAATAGTCTGTAACACTCATTCATGAGAGAGAGAGTTGGAGAGAGAATAAGTAATATCATCCTAATATGGCAAATTTGAATACCCGAGGGTGCCGTGCCAACCCTGACCGCTAACAAATACAAGTTTTCCCTTTCGAAAAAACCAGAAATTGTGGTTTTGTGTTTGATGTCCTCGGGCTGTACACCATACTGACACACAAAGAGGTAATTAAAAGTGAAAGTGAGAAGAGAGAGAGAGAGAGAGAGAGAGAGAGAGAGAGAGAGAGAGAGAGAGAGAGAGAGAGAGAGAGAGAGAGAGAGAGAGAGAGAGAAAGACTGACGGGAAGGACTCATGCCTACAGGCATCCAGGAAGGCATTTCAAACGATAGTGAATGTGGTCTGCAGTTGTAGAACTGGTGTTCGTCAATTGGAAGGTAACGTTCACTTTCTAACGGCACGCAGCGGGGAGCGGCTACCGAGAAGTAGGAGTATGCAAATTAGTTCGCGCTTATTTATATGCAAATTATTCGAGCACACCAAAGCCGACCCTGTCGATAAGGCCATAGTAACCGTAAGTTTGATAGTGATATATTATGGATAGAAGTTCTAGCTAAGGTGCCGCACAGGGCATGCAATTTCGAACAGTTCGTTAGCTTTTCAATTTTACAACAAGCGACGACCTAGCTTTGCTTACCATGAGATACAAAGCGTTACACCACAATCGCATAACTTCCTATGACTTATCCCTTCACACGAAGTGTTCGTTACACATAGTCAACAAATTATTCTACCGTTACAATCGTGGCTGCATAGTTACTGTAACCTGCCCACCTCCTACAGACGCCCACCTGCTTGAACCATTTTCAAAATTCAACCTTGGTAGTGCTCCCTAAATGCTGACCCAGTTCATTGCCATGCAAACCTGCAGTATACGGTAATTAAGAGGTCAATTGTCGCAGGTTTACCATCTCTCTCGCCAGGTCTGCGGGCATGCGGTTAACCCGGAGGCTTATCGCTTAAAATCTGCCACCGGTGTCAGGGGCGAATGGCCTTCGAAAGGTTCGAAACCATTTTCTTTAAACAGTCTCTAACCCCCGCCCAGGCCTGCGCGACCACAGCAGTACTGATGAGAGAGAAGTGAAAAGTGTACGATTCAAATTCTCCAACCTTCTTGACAAATTAAGGAGAACAAAAAAGAAAAGAAAAAGAAATCGGAGTGGGGGTGTGAAAAAGAATAATGATAGGAAATTTAACAGACAGTTGAGATATTGGTTAAAGAGGATAGATCTGTTTTGACATAAGATGGTGTAGCATTTGAAAACTGCAAGATTTACGCAGCCACGTTTTTGAATACGTTTTTTTTGTGTACCAGATTTGCACAATCGCAGTTACCTAATTATGTAGGTCTGTAGTTTTCACATCCAAAAAATGGCTTACCGTTAGTTCGTAGGTCTGAGCATGCGTTGAGATCGCTTATTGTCAAACATAAAAAAGGTGCAAACTCTTTATACTTACTCGTGATCGGTATCAAACTCAGGATTTCAAAGGTACCCTTTTCCTTGTTAAAGGGATCGGCTCACCTCAAATTGTGTCTGTTTTTTTTTGTTTATTTATTTTCTATAAGGGATAATAAAAATTTGGAATACAAAAAGTAGTGTTCTATTTCAATACTCACGAAGATATTAGGTGATAAAGTGGTGGATCGATCGGCCCGAAATGAAAAAGTGTAATTGTCCTGCCTTGTTTGTATGGGACAATTAACACTTTTTCATTTCGGGCCGATCGATCCACCACTTTATCACCTAATATCTTCGTGAGTATTGAAATATAACACTACTTTTTGTATTCCAAATTTTTATTATCCCTTATAGAAAATAAAGAAACAGAAAAAACAGACACGATTTGAGGTGAGCCGATCCCTTTAATGTATTGCTACCCTTGCTTCCCACTGCCATAACGTCATATACCTTAAAGGGAGAGGCCCATGAGAAAAAAGTTGTCCTTAATTTACTTACACAGGATGTCCGGAATTTAAGAAATACTTCTGTGAAAACCGCATTTCTTTACACCTAGAACTCGCAAAGTTATTCTCCGGCAAACTGTTCGGCCAGGTACCGTAGTCAGAATCAATTTTTGCGCTTTTGGGCATTACAGTATTGGAAACGCCCTGTTAATATCATGTGCATGATTCTCATTCGTTTTGAAATTACTTTGAAGAGAAAGGATGAAAATGAACGGATATAAACCTCAAAAACGTTCTGACTACGGTACCTGGCCGAACAGTTTGCCGGGGAATAACTCTCTGAGTTCTGGGTGTAAATAAATGCTGTTTTCACAGAAGTATTAATAAAATTCCGGACATCCTGTGTAAGTAAATTAAGGACAATTTTTTTGTCATGGGCCTCTCCCTTTAACACCCTATGTACCATAACGTCCCAACTGCACTGGTCTTTGAAGGTCGGCTGTAGCGATTCAAACCTGCGGTAAAAAGGTCCGTACACCCTGAAAGAGCATAAGGTGCGCGGTCTCGTAGCGTTCCTTGTGGATCTATGGTATATGAGGGCCCGAACCGGCCGAATACCAGCAAAAACACTCGCTCGCCGCCACAATTTGACGCGGTAATAAAACTTCGTCCTTGCGGGAAAAAAAGTTGAGAATGCAAAAAGCTAGGGACTCTGGTAGTGTGAATTCAAAATTAATACGAGAGAGTGAATGTCATTGTAATTGTTTCACAACCGGAATATTATAGCTAAATAAATTGTTAAAGCGAAATGCTAGCCTCTTTGGAAAATTTACATATGATAAGCAAATCCTATGTATCCTATGCTAATTTTGTACGACTGCCGTGGACGATCGTACAAAATTAGCATAGGATACATAGGATTTGCTTATCATATGCAAATTTTCCAAAGGGGCTAGCACTTCGCTTTAAACAATAAATTCAACATTTTGCATGGTAAGTTTTGAGTGCAAGTATTCGTTGTACCACCACAATGCGCTGATTATACAAAAAAAAAGTATGTTGTTTGTATTTTAGTGTGGGCACTTTCTTATGGAATAATGAGTTATTATAAAAAACCAGAAAATGCAATCTGAAATTTCTATGAAACAAATGGACGATAAACAAACAAAAAATATAAGAACTATCTACGTTTTTCGAAAATCTATCCATTTCTACACACTACCCACATTTCTTCGCCTTTTGATGTATTATAATAATTGCGGCGGCGCTGTGGCAATACGCAATCAAAATTGAACGAAAAGGGCGTTGTAATATATGGATGAGAGGAATGGTATTCAAATGTTCTGAAGACTCTGACACTGATTCCAGGGCATAAATCGTTAGAGGTTTTCAAAATCTCAGGGTGGCATCTACTGCTTACTAGCTCAGGGATAGGTTCACCTCGAATTGCACCTTTTTTATAATTTATATTGATAGTATGACCTATTTTAAAAATATTATTTAAAATTATCCTTTTGAGTTTGCCTAAAGGGCCACGGGACTACGGTAGTAGCATAATTTTACCTATTTCCAGTAGTTTTACAGTGATCAAGTTTTAACATCAATATGAGTGCTTCAGCCTCAAATAAACTTAGTAAGGAGACTCACAGCAAATGAAGAATTTACAATATATACAAAGTCTTCTAATAAACGGTTCCATTTCTTTCTCAAGTTAAGCTAAATGTTTCAAGTCTGTCATTTTATTAGCCTGTTAAAGCAAAATACCGGCCGGTTTTTGAAACGCATCAAACACACCATCATTCTCATGCAGCTTATGCAAAAGACCATAAATTAGAACAAAAGATCGAGTAAATTCGAGTAAATTAGCATAAATAAGTAAGAATTCAGTTGTCCGCGATGCGTTTCAAAAACCGGCCGGTATTTCGCTTTAACACTTACTCTAGTATAACACACGAGTTTCGTTTTGCTCAATTCAAAAGTGCAACAAGTTCCGTCAAAGTTCACTACCAAAATGCACTAGCGGTAAACCACTAAAGGGGCACTAATGCTGAGAAAATTAGCTTAAATTGAGTACTTATTACTATGTACGAAAGGGCTGATTGCGTTCAAACCAACGGACAGAGTAGTGGGATCCTGCGGTTCAATCACTAAAGCACAGACTGGCACAGAATTATAAGAAATACAACAAAAAAGGAAACGCTTGCAAGAGATGACAAAATGCAAAGATAAAAGGAAGAGGGAACTTCAAAAGTGGACATGCTCCAGGATTGACCTAGTAAGGAAAGTTAATTATTTTATTTGTTTATTAAATACAACAAAATGTGTGCATCCGAGGACTTTCAGATCTATATTATATTGACTGTATATTAGTAATTAAACTGATTAATTAAGAGTAAAAAGAGATTCTAATATATAGTCTCTTTTACTGAGTACCAGTCTTGGAACGTGTTCGGTGATGTCGTAGCTATGTTGTGTTTGTTTCTGCGTGTCACATGATGGTGAGCGTGCGTCAAGGTGATGCTTCTTGACACAGTCAAAACTTAAAACTCACAATTTACAATTTTCCACCTTGTGCAAGAAGTTGTACGACAGCTGTACAGCGGCAACAACTAAACTTATTGTAAAACCGGACTAAACATCCCTTTAAACGTTTATTCACTCAAGCACACTTCTGTCCTTCTCCTACAACCAGTGTCATACCATTAGTATATGTTTCCTTTACCTATGACAAATCAGAATAAATTGACACATAGAAAATGGCAACCCTTCGCTGACACACCGTGAGGAGGCGCTAGACGATAGAGGCGTTAGAGACTCAGAATCTGCATGGATTCCCCGAAAACACAGAGAAAACGAGCGCGTGAGAGAGCGCCAGGACCCTGGGAGACGATTCAAACTTAAAAGTGACCGACAGATATTCAGAGAAGAGCGAATGAAAGGGAGGAATAGTTATTATTCAGCTATGCCATTTATTTATATGAATGGGGCTTATATTGCCGCATTGTACGAGGCTATGGGCTGGGTAAAGGAGCTTATGCACGGGTAAGTGAGTGGTAGGAATGGGGACGAATATGTGAGTGAATTTGAAAATGGGAATTGGAAAACAGAATTAATTCAGAATAATTGTGAACTTTAAATACGTAAGGAAAAATAAAGAAAAACAAGGCGTGAGAAGCTGACGTGCTATGATTGACGATGAAGAAAAAAATTTAGTAGGCTCATTTACAGTAGGCGACATTTATTTACAGTAAGCGGATTTCTTACTAAATCGCTTTATAAGAGAAAACTAGCTCTAAATGGAATGTTAGTGTATTTGTCCTACATATATATCAACTTGACTGATTTGATAACAGCGCGGTACCATTGGGGGGAAGTACATACCCTTGGGTTAACAACATGATTTGCCAGGCCACGATATAGATACGCTCGATGATTAAAGTTATCCGTAAGTGAATAGTCTTCTTATATTTTTTCAATTTATAGGGAGTAGGTCCGTGGGTTAAGGTGATTTTAATTAGAATTGAGGCACCCTAGCCCCTAGCATCGATACAAAATAATTAGGAGTACTGCCGTAGTTGAAAACATTCCAATCTTGAAATTATATACATTCAAAATCATAATGTATTTTGGACCATATCCACAACCGAGAAAATGCGATCGGTGCGCCGCGAGAATAAGGCGAGAGTCTGGCGAAGGATGTGCGAACACTAGGGTGCACCGCAATTGCAATAAAACCTGTCTCGAGTCCTGAAACTTCATAAATTCAAAACCATAATGGATTTTAAATCAAGAATCTTGTCGAAAATCTCATCGTCTTGGTATGTTTTTCTGACTCACAACCGTTCTTTCGTATGACTAACATACACGCGCGCATTTGTAGGAATAAAAGTAAACTCGTTTTATAATTAAAGATAAAAATTTTCTCGAAGGTAAGAGTCATTATAGTTTGCTAATTATGATTAGCTTGACAAGCATTCTATACAAGTCTTCTGGATTTGCATTTTACATAACAGAAGCCACGCTTCTGTTTCTCTTTGTTGACTAACGGCAAAAATCCAGCATGCAAATTCAAAATGTTTCAGGATACTATCAAAAGTGTGACATAAGCTTATTGTAGATTAATTTTAACATGTATACTGTCAGTTCTCGATAGCAATAAACACAAATACAGTAATATACACAGAATAAAAAATATAACTTCCGATTGACCACATGGGAAAATTCAAAAATTTGAATCTCTAGGGTTCATCGCAATAACGCCATAAAAAAGTACTGACTCGGTTCGGAATATGCTGATTACTGATAATGACCAAACAAAGAAAGTGTTTTGAACCAATCAAATTTGACACATAACTGATAAAGGTAGGACCGAACGTTGCAAAGAGAAAATAACACAAAAACAAAATAAGGCAACATAATAGAAGAAGGAAATTTGAAATTCTACGCCTCTTTTTCTATGTGGTATTCAGAAAAGTAATAAATAAAGCGGTATGACAGTAGGTTTTGAATTGTTTCATCAGACTTTCATCTATTATATGTGAGAGTGTGAATTAGACAACAAAATTAATATATGGGGATTTCTGATGTAAAACCATAATTTTGAATTTTTTCGCCCCGTAACGTAAGTATACATGAATGAACATGGGTAAGAATAATTTTTCAAATTCTATCCACCGGAAGTGTCCAAAACGAAAGACTGAATGCATATTTGAATAACAATAACATGAAATGAAAGGAAAAGGAACGAAAAGCAGAGCGGCGATGGTACATAATGGTATTCCGTTGGGGTACAGTCATCAGAGTGGTATTCACTATTGGTTTTTAAAGGAAATGACCTCTTCCGCCCTGTGTACCATTGTATACCATCCGGTACTGGCTAATTTGAAATTACTTGAAATAAAAGTATGATTTGTAATTTAGTAAGGATGCATTTGGCTTGTTGTAGGTTGTAGGAATTCTGAAACTCTAGCTCACCAAACAAAGGGTTACGGTATCTACGCTTGAGCTGCGCTTCACTCAAATCCTAGGCAACTCACTTAGAAAATGCGATCGTTGCGCCGCGAGAGTATCGCGAGCTCTGAGGGATATGGCGAGAACCTGGCGAACAATGGGCGAACACTATGGCGCACCGCAATTGCAATAAAACCTTTCTATTCTTGTTCAAAACTTACACTATCCACTCATGTCCTTTACTTTACTGTTTTGATTATGGACTAAAAACGTCGCAAATTTTAAACACTGGAATATGAGGAAAAATAGGAAAATCAAATAAATTTGTAGAGCATATACCGAGTCATACGTAAGTTACCTTTTTAATGAAAACCAGAAACCAAGAAAGTAATCAAGCAGTATACTAGCACTAAGGGTCCTCATAAATTTGCATATCAACTGATAAGGGCCGCATTATCAAACAAAACTCGGCAATAACACAACAACAACAAATAGAATAGAAACCTATCAGACGGCAATACTAAATGATCAGTTTATTGTACTAGGCACACGTCCGAGCACGCCTTACTAACATATAGTTGGTCTTTTTGGAAAGAGCAAATAGTGTTATCAAATATGTACACGCTTGAATTCAAAGGTGTCCTAGCACGTGTTTATGTTTTTATGTACCATACGCTTTGGTACGCAGTACGCAAGTTTGGAATAGTATTTCGGCGACTTCATCTTTTGGTAAAGTGCTAATTGTAAGACGTTGAAGGCGTAACAAATGTATTATAGTCGAGTAGAGTTGTTTAATTTTAATGCCAACTGTAGAAGTAGAAAGAAGGGTAATGGTGAAGTATAGTATATCAAGTAAGCGCTTATGCGAAACGAGTAGGATGTTGTATAGCAACCTCTTCTGACACAGATTCAAGTGAAGCCAAAATATTAAAACTATTACATTTTGACGTTAAATTATACTACATTCAACTAAAGGAAACATATTTTAAACACCGGAACTACCTCAGGACCTCCCAAGGAGGGTCGCATTTTCGGAGAAACTTTTTGCTCTCAGCTTTTTGTATTTCCCTCCGACGGCCGGTTTGTGCTTTACTCGCATTTAGTATAATTAAAGGGTCGGATGGTAATAAAGACCGCTAGCACAGCTGGCACCTCACACTCAAGCACAACAGAAACGAAATTTGAATTTGCCGCTGGTTAGGGTTGACGAGAGATCGTGCGCAGCCCAGAGACTTAGAGGAATGATAGAAAGCTAGCAATTGGCAGTCGACTGTCAGCAATTAGTCCCCTATATGGACAGATTCAGAATTATGCAAATAAGGTTTCGAAGCCCACTGTGAGTTATTTATGCTAATTATCTCGTGTATCTTGGCAACATACAACGCAGTTAGCTCTGTAACAAAATCACATTTTTAAAGCGAACAAACACTCATTAAAATAGCAGAGAATGCAAAACCGATGACATGAATACCGTAAAAACATTGAATTATTTGAAATCAGTCAGGTAAAATGTAAAATAGGGGTTATTTCTATAGCAATCTCTTCTTAATCCGGAGCACAATTTGAATGCATACTAGACATTCCACAAAGCCTTCAGAACTGTGCAAATGAAAAGACAAATTTGAATGAATCGTCGGAGCATATAGACAAACGACAGTCTCACAAACAGTAAACGGGTTCTGAAATTGAATCTAAACTAATTGAGGGGGGGGGCTAATTAGACATTTGTTAAATTATTAAAATCATAAACAAAGAGGCGTTTTTTGTTCTTAACCATAAATGCAATGTAACTTGCAAATACACGCAAGAAAGTTAGCCAACCTTATTCTTACATAATATATGTACACTAAATGTTTTAGAATCCGCAATTCGTATATTTGAATTCAAACACGACCAATTCGAAATAATTTGTTCTGAGCGATTAGTGAGCGAATCAACGGAGGTGGGTACACATAAAGGGGTTTAATTCAAATTTCACCATGGTGGGAACCACCATTTTAGACAGGCAAGTGCAAGAATTGGTAGGTACCATGGGACAATTTGCACCAATTCCAAGACGTAGAGTGTTTGAATTTCAAATCGGACAGTGTAGAATAGAAACAACAACATATCTAAAAAGTAGATTCAAAATACTACTAATTAATACTTGCATCTATAATAATCTGTACATTTTACATATTGCATGCAACGACACACACCATATATACACTATATTTTAATCGCACTTTATATTTTATATACTAAATTCACATATTTACGTCAAAATAACACTTCTACAAAGTTAGAATTTTTGAAATTAACTACCGGTTTTACTCGCTAGATTGATGATTATTTCTCCAAAAAAGACAGCCTTGAGGCGCAAAGTGTTGGGGTAATAACTCACTCGGACAAGTGAGATTCGGCATGCTAATTTGTTAGGTGAGAGTGTAAGTTTTCGAATAAAAAGTTGGTGCGCCTGAGCGAAAATGCATAAGAATGTGGCAACCATAATAAATTGTGGCACCTGGTTTATGCCAAAGTGATATGGCACGTGGTTTTGAAACTTTTGATGGACCACTGTATCTCCAGAAGGGCACAGAAGTTTGAGATTGCATGATGTAGCATGGAAATGCCTGTTGTTCATTGTCAGCGCATGCATGTATCAGAAACCACGTACGATTCTGCTTTAAAGGCTAGGCGGCTAGGCCATGATAAAGCCCGAATCCTTATACGTGGAGTTCGGGGGTGTAAACAACACATAATTACCAAAGCGGACGCCAGGTGTCGTTTGCACCATTTGTGGTGATCCCCCACCAGATTGGTACCTTAGCGATAAACACCCCCGAATAAATAGCATTGAAACTGCGAAAATAGCGAACAAACAATTTCCGGTTCAAATTGCTCATGGTCACGGAGAAGTACAAAAATACCGGCCGGTTTTTGAAACGCATGGTGGACAACTGCATTCTTACGTATTTATTCTAATTTACTCGAATTTAGCTCGATTTTTTATTCTAATTTATGTTCATTTGCATAAGTTGCATAATAATACTGGACTACTGAATGTTTTTTTAAAAAAAACGGCTGGTATTTCGCTTTAACTGTCGAACCATGGGATTCAGTCTTATTTCACTGGAACCGCGTAGCATAATAACAGAGAATGAGTGAGTGACAGGAAAATTTCGCTAAAGGGAATGCCGGAAGTATGGACAGTATGGTATCATGGTATGTATGTTATGTACGAATTTTCAGTTAAATTTTCGGATATTAATGAAGCATTAAACATGTTAAAAATAAGGGAAAATTTTTAGCACTTCTTATTTCATAAAATACTTTAAAATGTCCAACTACATATTTAATACCTTACTTAAAGGATCGCAGTCACTACAAAATCGTCGTTTTTCTTTGAGTTTACTTGTATTTAGTAAAGAATAGAGACAAATACTTTACCAAAACCGAATAATTTGAATTCCAACTCAGGGAGTGAACAAGTAGAAAAGTAGTTCTACTTAACTACCGCAGGATCACGAAACGTGTTCATATAGTTGCTTCCCGATCGGGAGTATGCAAATTATTTCGGCAAATATCTGCATATATTATAAATTTACATATACTGCAAGGGTCTACAGGCATATCACTACACGTTTCATAATTCCGCGGTAGTTAAGTAGAACTACTTTTCTACTTGTTCACCCCTTGAGTTGGAATTCAAATTATTCGATTTTGGTGAAGTATTTTTCTTTATTCTTTACTAAATTCAAGTAAACTCGAAGCAAAATGATGATTTTGGAGTGACTGCGATCCTTTAAAACGTATCAAGTTAAACTATACCTTTGTCAAAAAAGTGTCAGAAAAGTTAGTTAGAGCAGAGGTAACTAACTTGACTAGTCACGCAAAGTAAATAATGCATACATAACTCTCAACTGACTTGTCCCTGTGGGGTAACATCATAAAGGTTATGTAATACCTACCTTACAATTGTTGCGCATTACTACCACTACCATACCAAACGACGCCGCTAACCGCTAAGGGTCATTGATATATGCAATACTATGCATGATATTACACATGTACACCCTAATATGCTATCGCAATCAATACCTGAAAAGATTTTAGTGGATGGAGTGAATAAGATGGAAATAAGTAATTGTTTGCACCTTCATACTATAGAAAACATTTTGATGCATTTGCAGGCCTAGACCAGATGAAACTGATTTTAAAAGAAAATATCGGCCAGTTTTTGAAACACATCGCGTAGACCAGCATTATTATGCAGCGTATGCAAATATACGTAAATTAGAATAAAAAATCGAGCTACATTCGAGCAACTTTGCATAATTACGTAATAACTCAGCTGTCCACGATGCGTCTCAAAAATCGGCCGATATTTCGCTTTAAATTAGATAGATGATTGTGTTCTAGAGTTAACTCCGTTTCATATAGAAAAAATTACGAATATATAAAGAGCGGCGCAATCTTAGATCGGAGTGTATTTATTTTCATTTATTCACTTTTTTACAGTACTCAAACGAAACTAAGAAAACAGAAAAGACAAAATTCAAACCAACCAAGCCGGCCCTGTGCACCATGAAGCATTGTTTATTCAACACCAGTGTAACGACCGAGATAGAAGCCGGGCGGAAAAACAAACGCCATGGTACCAAGGCTGGCACCAATTCCCACTATGGCAGACACCATGGCGACCGATATTAAGCCGGCCTATAACACCAAGAATTTGAATTAATGTATTCAAACGATGTGGTGTTCTTCCACAAACACCCAGGCGTCCACTTCCACCTACAATTAATAAACAAAATAATCCGCCAATTTTGTTTAAAAATAACATAGTAACTGGGTGAACCTATCAGGTTCACAGGTTTTTTCGTGGTCCAGCCCATTTGGTGACCAAGTTTCATCGAAAGCCGCCATCAACTGGTCACCAAAAGGTCACGAACCATTCACCCGCTGGTCGTTCGGTAAAACTATTTGGTGATGGGCCAACCACGGTTTTCCGTGGTTTCGACGATTTTTTCGTTTCGGCAGTAAAAAATATGTTTCAGAAATTATGAATATTATTATTGAAATTTCGCCTGTATTCAAATGTAACAAAGGCAAGCCCCAACAAAAGATAAAAGATAAAACTTTATTAATCAATTATTCAAAGAACGATAAAAATCAATTATATATCACAATTTGACAGTCGCGTCACGAAGAAAATCGTATACAAAAATAGTAAAAGATAAATCCGAATAATCTGAATCATAGCTCGATTTGTAGTACAAAAGACAAGATAGATTCTGTATCACAAGGGAAACCGAATAATTTTTGGCATAATGTATTATAAGCGTAAAAATAAGCCGACTAATAACTCAACTTCTAACCCTAATGAGCTTTATCAATAGAGCGCAGACACCACAAGGCAATTCAATAAATTATGCCTACTGTACTCAAAACTAGTTACAGTACCACAAAATTTGGATAGCACGGCTTCAGAAACAAATTTGAGGTTCACGTTCGCGAACAAGCCAGCAACAGCAGACTTACGCTCAGCTAAGGCCTAAACCATAGATATAGCCTCCTAACCAAATAAACATAGTACTGAAACTCCTAGATTCGGTGCAAAAATCCTCTACATAAAACAAGGCCCGCCATGGAAAACAAGTGAATGTTGACAAAGAAAGAATCCAAATGTTTGTGTCAGTCAAATTTCTCATATACCTTTTAAATCTACAACACAAACATATGAGTGAATAATTTAAGGCAAATTGCTAGAAACCAATCAATGCTAGAGAAATATAAAGGCATATGCGCATAAAACCGGGTCAGACGGCAAAACATGCAACTAATAGAAACTCTCGTACGAACTAAATTGTACAAAAGAGTAGGACAGAGTATACAACTGAAAAAAGCATAATGCAGAAGCTTTGGGCAATAGACCAACCAAAATTGGTAGGAAGAGCAACTAGATTTTAGAAAATAATTAAAAAGCAAATGTGAACTCACAAATCAAGGCCCTATTCGTGAAAGAAGCTCCATTTTCATAGTATTCATGGGGCAAACTAACCGAAACAATAGAAGAGAAATCGTGCAACTATCAACGGTCCAATTTTATAGTGTTGACATTTTGTCATCATTGATAATGGTACATCAAAATGGTACCTCTAAATGGTACATCTCCAGTAAAACCTTCCAGGTTTATTCGTCACTTTCATCCAACTTGGGATAAACCGTCTCATTGTTCTGGTCCATCTTTGACGGGGGCACCAGGTGCTTGGGCAGATCGGCAGGTAGCTCGTGACCTAAAGATATACAGTTTATTATAGTTTTATCAAGTTTGCCGACTTGTGTGTAAAAATATGTTGAGATACATAGATACATTTAAAGCGACTCGGACACTAAAGGGCGGATGAATTCCAATCTCAAAGCTACAGTAACCACCCACCTTCCAGTTTCAAATTGATCAGATAGTTGGCCAGGGCAAACTCGTCCGCGTCCAGCTGTCCGTCCTTGTCCACGTCGGCCAGCTTCCAGATCTTGCCGAGCACCGAGTTGGGCAACTTCGACTTGACCATGTGCTCCTTGGCCGCGCGGCCTGAATACAAGAAGAATATTGATTTAAAGAGAACTGCACGTGGTTTTAGGAACAGAAGAAGATTGCTTTAAAGCGGTTTTATAAAATTATGACTGTACTCACAGTATGCAAATAAACTGAACCCAATTTATGGGAATGCAACTGCTGACGGCACAAACTGCGCAAGTAAAAAAAATACTCGAAAAGAATTTAAATCAATTCTACGGTAGTAATGGTTAAAAACAGGTTAAGGTTAGACCCGTCTTCGCAAGAGATCTCAACTCCGCGCGGGTCCCGTGCCTGAAATACACGGTCCGGCCTCGGACCGTGTATTTCAGCACAGACAAATAATTGAACACGTTTAAAACCAATTCACCCACCCGAAACATATCCATTGACCGGTCCCAAACTCTCAAACGATGCGTCCGCAGTCTCCCGCTCTCTGTTCACTACCCAACCGCTCTCGTCAGCTCCCTTGTCGAAACCTTCGCCCTGAACAATTCGAAAAATTAGAATACACAAGTATAAATAATCATAATTGGAACTTCGCGGGGTAAGTCAGCAATTGCTCAACCCTTACGAAGCGTCAACGTCAAGAGGTAGCACATTTTAAAACCCCACGCAGGCAGTATTCAGTATTTTTACGTTACTCAAGTTATGAACAGCGAACAGCGAACATGCATCTTCTGAATTAAAATTCGACTACACAACACCAGTCCTAGCGCAACTAATCACTGGCCAAGTGCCAAGTGGCCACTGGGCTTGTACCGCCTGTTGGTTGATTAGTGAAGTAAAATAACTGTGCATCAGGAATCCGGAAAGATATAACAGAGGTGTAGGGGTAGCATTTCTTGAAGATATAAAAGCAAGGTCGTTTCACGGGCGCTACGACAATATGCAAATACAGAAGCAATCAGCTATCAGCATTCCGCACATCACAAATCACAAAGTTCTTGGAGTTGACGCTTAGCAGTGGGAAATATAGCACATCACTTATCACAAAGAAAGGCCTTGGACTAGACGCTTAGCAATGTAGGGCTTTTAAGTTGCAAATGTATGCAATAAACAGTAGTCAGTGGGAAAATAAAGCAGAGGAGCAACAGAGGGGTTGTTGTCAGGTTATATTCGTTAGCATAAAATACCCTGACATGTAAAAAGCGCGCACCTGGAATCGTCCAAACTGAAAAGAGTCAAAAAGAGAACTTAAAATAAGTAAAGCGACAGAAACGAATGAAAGCCATCACCGCTCTACTACCACCCACATGCTATAGATGCTAAAGAGTGCTTTTCTAATTGACTACAACTACCGCTTTACACGAAGTCTACACTACGGTAACGTCTGACGTGTACAATATAATTCAGAATAATAATAAAAAAAGATTAGGCTACACACTCAAATGTTTCACTCATGAAATATACACCGATACATTAAGTACACATCAATTCTAAGGTGGATGATCCCATAACCCGACTAATAACTTTGTAAACTGGAGTCAGACAGGGCTAGGACAGCCACGCCCGTTTAGTCTTAAACCCACCGTACCAAATAAATACTGATGTCTCAACTACCGTACGTATACCGGTAAACTTATAAAAGTTATAAAACTAAACACCGCCTACCTTTCCAAAACCAAATGGTGTTTCGGCTTCTTGTGCCTGCGAGAAGGCACCTCCCTTGACGGAAGTATCGGCGGGTGCCTGCCCGGAGGCCACGGCGGTAGCTTCTTCCTTCGGAATCTGGGCCATAAGGCGGGCTAAAAAATAGCAATATTAAAGCGACGTGGTAATTGGTTTGTGAAATGCATGGTACATTCAAATGTGCATTCAATGCACCTTATTATTCTAGTCTTTTGTTGCTGTACGCATACAGACATTTGCATAAAATAGACGGAAATGCATACTGCAAAACCCCGCACTCTATAGCGTGGAAAACCAAATGTTTCTCAGTAAACATAAAAGAACTGATTCCATATACAAACGTTGTCGCCCCACGGCAAAACTGTCCAAGCCCACATACGAAAAGAAGCAAGAAAGGAAATGAAATTCGCGCACCCGGAAGATACCAGCGGTAAGATGTAAGGTACATTAAACCCATAATCAGCAAAAATCGAGCGGTGCGTAGATCCCATGCCTAACACCGACAGCTAGGTTCTGTGAGGACAGCAAAGCACGTTACCATATTTATCAATAATAAATGCTCACCTATATCATGGGCAAGCATGCCATCAACAACCTCAAGCAACTTCGGCTTGATCGGGTTGAACTTGGAGAAGTCCTGGGTCTGCAGACGCTCCCTCATCTTGTTCACGTCGGGGAAGTCTCCCGGGGAGATATTGTGCTCCCTCTGCAATTTAGGAATTTACTTGTTGTGATGTATTCCAAGTAGTTACTGCAGATAACACATAACACTACATTCAGAAATTCAGAAACGAAACAAGAACAACATATGTGCATAGCTTCTCAATTCGACGATAGCTACCCTATACACGGTTTCGTTCTACGATAATCGGGGGCAGAAGCTTAGCCAACAAAGAATAAACAAGCTCACGCTTTCAGCAGCAACTCAGCCCAGTTTCCGCTTTTAACCTTATCTCATTTTCACTCATTAATGACGATTAATCTAATATAGTAGTATGTAGTAAAGAGAAATAATTGGCAATGTTTACCTGAATCTGCTCGTAGATCTTGTCCAGATTGGCAATAAGTTCCTTCTTCTTCTTGTCCTTTCCAATCATTGACGGCATCTGCTTTCTCAGCTCGTTGATGATAAACGCGTGGACCTAAACTCACAGAACATAAATAACAAATTAACAATATCAAATCAAATAAAGTAACAGATAATAATTAAATAACCTTAAAGCGGTATTGCACGTGGACAACTACAGTCCCATGTATTATAATTATATATTCAAAATACGGTGACTGGAGGGTCACATAATTGCACAAAACATATGGGAATTGGGAATGCAATTGGGCAGTACACGTTTAGCGCACACGTGTTGTACCTCTTTAAATAGTTTACAACCTCACATGGTGGTTCGCAAAACCTCAAACACGAAACATCATAATCCATGGTTGTAAAGAACACGCAACGAACACTTATTCAAGCCAGCAGAAATAAAATGCACCCAGTGAAACATGGCTCTTCGTGGAGATAAAAACGGAGGAGGTTACAAATAAAAATATATTTCTGGTTTCAAAAAAGAACCCACCTTAGCCAGTCTTGCTCTCTTGATCAAATCGTTCAGCTTTCTGAGGGCCGCATTTCTGGGCAGAGCCTGCAGGTCTGCGAACAAATCATGTTGCTCGTCTTGGAAGAGCCGGCTGAAAAAAAGAATGAATGATTCTCATATTGAGCTTACTACATTTTAATGGGTACCAATATTATTTTCATAAATATGAATATTCTCATAATTATCCTTTGTTAGCGCGATAGCGCTAACATAGTTTGGGTTACATCAGAGAGCCCTTTTTTCCAGTTTCCACCCTGAATTTGTTCCTAGACGAAAAAATGAAATTCTTTCGAACTATTTAGTTAAAAGAGCATATTTTAGATTATCTGCGAAATTTTCAGATTAAAATATCAACTTCAACCAAAGTTATGACCAAATAAGTCAAATTTGAAAAACATGTGGAAGAATGTCTGTTTGTTGGTTGTGTCTCTGTGCACTTTAGGGGGCGGGGCCAGCAGTGTGCGCCGTTGAAACACAACTTACAACCTTTCAGCTTCAGGGCAAAAGTAATGATTAGTTACTAAATCGTATTATTATTGCCAACCAGGTAATTAAAGCGTATAAGTTAAGTCGTCCGGCTGGAAGGAGTGGTCAAGCCATTGCAAAATTCAATCTAAAAACCATGAATGCAAAATTTAATCTAAAAAGCATGATCAAATTCGACAAGGAATATATGAAATTTAATCGAAATAATAATTTAAAGAAACTCCAGATTGTTTATGCACACGAGTTTCTAAAATTAATAACCAGCCGTGGTGGTTATTTCTGATTACCTATGCGATGTAAATTTCTTTAAAGTGTATTTGCGTGCTTGGTTACACATGTTATTGGTAGATTATTTACCATGTTTTTTCGAAAAAAAGGAAAGGAATCGAAAACGTAAAACTCGTGAGCCTCATGCTTTAACTGGTTTCTGTCTTTAAAGGGACAGGCCCACGAGAAAAACTTTCCCTCGATTTACTGGCGCAGAATGTTCGTAATTGATCAGAAATATTACTGTGAAAACCTCATTTATTTACACCTAGAACTGGCAGAGATATTCCACGGCAAACATCGGCCAGGTACCGTAGTCAGAACAGTTAAAATACGTTTTTACGGTTTATATCCGTCCATTGGCATTCCTTCTCTACTTACACGAATGAAGAACATTCCTACCATTACAACAAAGTGTTTCCAATACTGTATTGTCCTAAAAGAGCGAAATTGATTCTGACTACGGTACCAGGCCGCACAGTTTGCCGAGGAATAACTCTGTGAGTTCTAGGCTTAAAGAAATGCGGTTTTCACAGTATAGATATCTTTGCTAGAATTTTTTGTTAACGAAAGTTTGGCTATTTTTATTTGATTTTCATTACATGTAGGAAGCTTGTGGCCGTTTGCACGAACGCCACTGTCAGCCTCCCACCCAGGGTCCCCAGCCAGTGGGAGACTCCCGGCCACGAGCCGACTCCCGGTGTGCACTAAACTCGGGGAGGTCGGGGCAATTTTTGTTGTTGAAATATCCATATTTTTTCTTGGTAAACTCATAGGTTTGCTGCTGGGGAGTTAAAATAGTTAATGAAGAAATTTTTAATGTGATTAAAAAATTGTATACTATAATGTGATTAAAAAATTTGTTGCTGTATTGCTGATATTCATTGAAAACGTTCGAAAACTGCGCGGTTAACACACAAACCCCACACGAAATCCCTTAAATTTATAAGAAATACTATTAAAATCAGTAGCACCGTAGTTTTATTGGAATAGGGTGATTATGCTCATGTGAAAAGAGGACAATATTTTATCGTGGAAAAGAGTCCTTGAATGGTAAGTTTGGGTTTCATCCTGCTTTAAAACTGGGAAAAGAGAACAATAGTTGAATCGGTTGCTATAATATAAAAAAAATTGACCATATTCAGAGCTTCAGAGGCTATGCTCAAACTAGGCTTTAATAATAACCAACTGGCCATTTCGACCATGTTATTAATTTTCACCAGGATGACACGCTACTCTCTGGTCTGCAATACAGATTCGGTTTATTCTAAGCTAAAATCTGTTTCAGAGCCTAACGGCGCATAATGGGGTTTTCGTGTTAAAATCGGAAAATTAATAGCATAAGTGAAATGGCCAGCTTGCAAAGGCCTAGTTTGAGCATAGCCTCTGAAGCTCTGAATATGGTCAATTTTTTTTTATATTATAGCAACTAGAGCTCGGCGCGCGCTGCGCGCGCGCCTCGCTCTAGCGTGTTACGTTTTACTATCTATTTCCACATTGTTGCATTTATTCTAAATCGAATGCGCATCATACATCAGCATTGATGTTCGTGCCAATGAAATGAAATTTGTGCATATATTTATTTTGAACAGCCTTGTTTCCGCGCGCGCCTCGCTCTAGCGTGTTATGTTTTACTATCTATTTCCACATTGTTGTATTTATTCTCCATCGAATGCGCATCATACATCAGCATTGATGTTCGTGCCAATGAAATGAAATTTGTGCATATATTTATTTTGAACAGCCTTGTTTCTAAACCATTGTTGCGCTGTCTATTCTTGGATACTCGGCCCGCTACGCGGGCCTCGATAGCCGTTAGCTCACTCGGCGGGCCTTCGGCCCTCCTCGTTCGCCTTTCGTCAATGTCAGAAGCGCTATTGCACCTTTAACTTTTATGCGCGTCTGACTTCATTATTGGCGTTCATTCATCAGAATCAAGATGCGCTTAAGTTTGCACGTCGACTTATTTTTTGACGTCGAAGATTCTGAATCCGAAGCGATATTGCATGTCTAAGACAAATGCGCGTCTGACATCATCACTGACGTTCATTGGCATCATCAGAATCAAGATGCGCTTAAGTTTGCACGTCGACTTATATTTGACGTCGAAGATTCTGAATCCGAAGCGATATTGCATGTCTAAAACAAATGTGCGTCTGACATCATCATTGACGTTCATTTGCATCATCAGAATCAAGATGCGCTTAAGTTTGCACGTCGACTTATTTTTGACGTCGAAGATTCTGAATCCGAAGCGATATTGCATATCTAAGACAAATGCGCGTCTGACATCATCATTGACGTTCATTTGCATCATCAGAATCAAGATGCGCTTAAGTTTGCACGTCGCTATTTTTGACGTCGAAGATTCTGAATCGAAGCGATATTGCATGTCTAAGACAATGCGCGTCTGACATCATCATAAACGTTCATTTGCATCATCAGAATCAAATGCGCTTAAGTTTGTACGTCGACTTATTTTCGACGTCGAAGATTCTGAATCCGAAGCGATTTGCATGTCTAAGACAAATGCGCGTCTGACATCATCATTGACGCTCATTTGCATCATCAGAATCAAGATCGCTTAACTTATTTTTGACGTCGAAGATTCTGAATCCGAAGCGATATTGCGTGTCTAAGACAAATCTGACATCATCACTGATGTTCAATCATCAGAGTTTGCACGTCGACTTACGTCGAAGATTCTGAAAAGCGATATTGCATGTCTAAAACAAATGCGTCTTACATCATCATTGTTCTTTGCATCGAATCAAGATGCGCTTAGTTTGCACGTCGAAACGTCGAAGATTCTGAATCCGAAGCGATATTGCATATCTAAGACAAATGCGCGTCTGACATCATCATTGACGCTCATTTGCATCATCAGAATCAAGATGCGCTTAAGTTTGCACGTCTACTTATTTTTGACGTCGAAGATTCTGAATCTGAATCGATATTGCATGTCTAAGACAAATGCGCGTCTGACATCATCACTGACGTTCATTGGCATCATCAGAATCAAGATACGCTTAAGTTTGCACGTCGGCTTATTTTTGACGTCGAAGCTTCTGAATCCGGAGCGATAGTGCATTTCTAAAACAAATGCGCGTCTGACATCATCATTGACGTTCATTTGCATTATCAGAATCAAGATGCGCTTAAGTTTGCACGTCGACTTATTTTTGACGTCGAAGATTCTGAATCCGAAGCGATATTGCATGTCTAAGACAAATGCGCGTCTGACATCATCATTGACGTTCATTTGCATCATCAGAATCAAGATGCGCTTAAGTTTGTACGTCGACTTATTTTTGACGTCGACGATTCTGAATCCGAAGCGATGTTGCATGTCTAAGACAAATGCGCGTCTGACATCATCATTGACGCTCATTTGCATCATCAGAATCAAGATGCACGTAAGTTTGCACGTCGGCTTATTTTTGACGTCGAAGATTCTGAATCTGAAGCGATATTGCATATCTAAAACAAATGCTCGTCTGACATCATCATTGACGTTCATTTGCATCATCAGAATCAAGATGCGCTTAAGTTTGCACGTCGACTTATTTTTGACGTCGAAGGTTCTGAATCCGAAGCTATATTGCATGTCTAAGACACAAATGCGCGTCCGACATCATCATTGACGTTAGTTTGCATCATAAGAATCAAGCTGCGCTTCAGGTTGCACGTCGACTTATTTTTGACGTCGAAGATTCTGAATCCGAAGCGATATTGCATGTCTAAGACAAATGCGCGTCTGACATCTTTATTGCAGTTCATTTGCATCATCGAAATCAAGATGCGCTTAAGTTTGTACGTCGACTTATTTTTGACGTCGAAAATTCGGAATCCGAAGCGATATTGCATGTTTAAGACAAATGCGCGTCTGACATCATCATTGACGTTCATTTGCATCATAAGAATCAAGATGCGCTTAAGTTTATACGTCGACTTATTTTTGACGTCGAAGATTCGGAATCCGAAGCGATATTGCATGTCTAAGACAAATGCGCGTCTGACATCATCATTGACGTTCGTTTGCATCATAAGAATCAAGCTGCGCTTCAGGTTGCACGTCCACTTATTTTTGACGTCGAAGATTCTGAATCCGAAGCGATATTGCATGTCTAAGACAAATGCGCGTCTGACATCTTCATTGCAGTTCATTTGCATCATCGAAATCAAGCTGTGCTGAAATCTACGCTTGACTTCATTTTTGCATACTATTCCTTTAACGTCAAAGAACGATCACTTTGCGTGCGAAACTTGTCCGCCGCAACGTTTCTATTTATGCGGACAATTTTTCCAGTTCCTTTGCCAGCCTCGGTTTAATTACCCAAGTTTGAGGTTAGGGCGGCCTATTTTTATTGCGCAATAGTGATCGATATTGGCCGTCTACTCTGCGTCTCGGCAGTGGCCGTGCTCTTTTTTCGTTCTCTGACACGCTACTTTCGCTCATATCTCGCTTCGGGTTCGCTGGAAACACTCCGCTCCGCTTGCTATTGTTTAGTTCATTGGGCTCTAATTTTTCATAGGATTAGTTTTTCGATTGGCTTGCCGCGGACGAAAAGCGTTACGTCAGCGTGACGTGACATTTTCTGCACTGTTCGATTATAGGGGGGTGCTCGACCGATTCAACTATTGTTCTCTTTTCCCAGTTTTAAAGCAGGATGAAACCCAAACTTACCATTCAAGGACTCTTTTCCACGATAAAATTTAATAATACTGTCATAACCACTATAATCATACAAAATTAGGAAAGAAGAAGCGCAGAACAACAAAACCCCAGCAACACAATCATTTTTGAACACTACTTGAAACATTGCGGCTTATTCGGCTAAAACTATAAGGTTCCTCTGTTTCGGCATTAACTGCCCCCAGCTCCCAAACACATTTTTTGGTTCTATAAATGGAAACAGTTCACAGTAATTTAAAAAATGTTAAAGCCGAATTGCAACTCAATGGAAATTTGGTGCCGGAAGCTTCGGACGGGCACCAAAAATTTGCATAGGATACGTAGGAAATGCGTATCATATGCAAATTTCCCAATGTAAGCACAATACTGATTTAAGGTCGTTCTGAATTAATCTGAACAGACTGATCCTCAACGCCCCAGATTCACACTTTTAAACACCTTCTATTCTAAAACCACAGCTGTAACTCAAGACTCACCGGTTAATGTCGTAGTGCAGGGGATGATCCCAGAATGATCCCAGGTAGACTCGCGAAACTTCGGGTGTTTTGAAGACCTGTGAATTGGGTGAATGAGCACGGCGGTGGCGGTATATCCGCACACTAACAACTTACAACACAACAACCTATATATGTGCAACACAAACTAATGAATAAAGAAACTTAACTGTAGAGGATTACCTTTTTCCATCTAATGATCTAATATCTAATTACTTGCCTAGCAGAGCTAACAGAGAAACCACGGCAACACTAACACGGCTTCTCTACTCTAGTAGCTCCTGGGCTCCCGTTAACTGATTCACTGACAAGAGCTACCGTTATCATATATATACATAGATGACGTGTTGCTAAACGATCAAATTATCAAAGGAATCATAAAAATCACACTAACCTTTCCAAGTGACCACATCAGTGCTCCATAAACTCTCATCAACTGCTGATGATCAACCATGTCCGATTTGTTGAGAACAATTCGGATCTTGTCCTCGTTTCCTGAACGGAATCATTCAAATACGAAACGAAGCCGTGAACGGCCACGCATGACCCGCTGCTCTGGTTAGAAACAAGCCTGTGATTTCATCTTTCTCTTAATACTTTGCTTTTTTTTGTATTTCGGTTTCGGTGATTGTTTCTTGTTTCAAAAAAAAATTATCTATCCGAACTTGAGCGATGCAGTATGCAGTCCTACGCAGGACTACAATGCAGGACCATCAAGAACCTCAAACAACCTAAGCCTATCCCTAAGCCATACAAGCCTTGTATTTAGTACAAGCTGCGCATCGGAAATGTCCAGTACGATATCGGAAAGTGAAACATCATGATTTGCTTTTACAACCCAAGCAAATTCCATATGTTAAAAAAGCCACGATAAACCTAGTTCACAACAAATTATATTCAATATCCAATGGTGCCATAATAAATTTCGCACATCGAATAAAACTAAAAACTAAAATAGACCGAATAAAACCTACCAGCCAGCGCCTCAATGCATCTCTTGAACTCGTCCGAAATGTCCAGTTTGTGTGCGTCAAAGAGGAGAATAATTCTGTCGACACGCTCGGCGAACCACTCCAGAACACCAGTGAAATCATAACCACGATCGATTCTGAAAACAAAACAAATTTAGTTATAATTCAAGGTTTTACTTATCCAGCTTCCAGCTATCAGCATTGGATGCTGAACAAATCAATAGTGATTGACTAGCAGTGCCACTGCTCCAAACTAGTGAACGCATTAGTCTAGTCCAGTACGTAAAATAACACTTGAGAAAAATACCACTAATTAATCTCAAGGTACAAACTACATAACCCGATAAAAATTCAGAGTTAATGTACTTAACAAGGTATCATGTAAGATGCGTTAATAAGTATCTATAAGTATACTAGTAAAACCCACATGTCTACAACAATTGTACACTTTAAGACCTAGCTCTAACAGACCCAACATATTCTACGTATAAAAAGAGCGCATTAAAGAAAGCTCAATCCCACGCACACACAAACATATGTGAGTGAACAATAAACATACAAACTGATAATAAAACTTCTTCAGCTAAACATAAAATTGTTTTCGCACCACAAATCAAAGGTAAACAAATTTATACCAACCCAAGAATTCCACCACAACCACCACTGAAAACAAATTACATGCTGTTGTCACAGACCAAATATCTCAAAAAACCTTCACAAAAACCCAGAGGCCGTATTCACCAACACGCGGGGAGTCCTCCCTGGCCTCATCAAGGAGCTAAATAGTGCGCAGAGAGTACGAGGGCAGAAGATATTCGGTAATTCAGAGCGCCCGTGAGCGGGACGGCTCCCTGTGTGTTGGTGAATAAGGCCTCGGAAATCAGTCATTTCATTCGAATTGGAAATACCCAGTTTTTCAACCCATTCGCATCTCGAAATTTTATCCGTCCAAGACGAAAATAGCCATCCCGAAAGCATTGGCAAAAACTTAATCTACCTATCTACTGTACGAAGTAGACTACGAAAGAAAAAAATGAGGGTTCAAAATTTCACTGCACAAGCAAATCATTCGGTGGATACAATTTTCGCCCATGCCAAAAATATGTTTTCGGGAGCACGGGAGGGGATGGCCATTCCGCGCAAACCGAATAGCCAGTTTCACAATCGTCGAACAAGCATTTAGCATGTACCAACACAGTCAGTTCATACACAAGACTTCGTTTACTTCAAATCAACAAATAATAATAAATAAAGTAATAACAATACCTTTGCTTCTCTCCGGACAGGATACCGGGTGTGTCAACAATTGTGACACTCTCCAACACCTGATTGGGTAGAGTGGAGCACTGGAATCTGTTCAGGAACGCATTTCCGAAACTGAAAAATGATGAAATTGTAAGTGAACACGGGATTCCGGAAATGCAAGATGTGGACGACTTTAGGATACAGACTTTGGAGGCAAACAATGCACTAGGTCCCTTATTAAATAGGTCCCTTATTAGACTAGGTCCCTTATTAGTATGTATGCGGCGTAAGGCACTGGCACTTCATCGTAGGAAAACCATTTGCGCGTGTTCTTAGTTGTGTTGTTTCAATGAATACTCCTTATTTTATTGTGAACTAATATCCAAGCTTCACCTGCATCAGCTGCACTGCACTGATATATTCAACACTCGCAATATTTACTGAAGGAGTGAAACACATCGCTTCACTCACAAATTTACTGGCTGCAGAAAATCAGACACAAGCTTCTCATACAAACTCGAGTCAAGTAAAAAATTTCCATACTTCCATCGAATCGAGTCAAGTTTCGAATACCGTAAAAAATCCCTAGAAACTACAAAAATACTAAAACACACACACATCCAAAAATAAACTACAAACTACAACAAATGCTCACCCGGATAGAGCTCTGAACTGCTTCTTGGCATCCACAACCAGTGCATTACCAGGAATGACTCCCTCCTCGTCTCCATACATCACCGAGATGAAACGATCGGTGGTCGGCTCGGGGCCAATTCGAATTCCCGGGAAATCCTGAATAAAACACCATTTTATAACGGTTACTGTACCTGATGTCTGATTGAATAATTATCGCCTGAATCGCCTCTTTATTCTTAACAGAGTGTTTATGCGCGGGGCCCCGAAGGACAGTCCCAGTTTAACCTTTTTTAAGCCAAGTTAGCAATTTTCACATAATAACATTTTTTCTGCAGTATGAAAATTTGAAAATTGCATACATCTACCGTATAAAAATTAACCTCAAAATGCACAAAAAAAACCTTTCAACAAAACCAACCTGCTCCAAAAGATACTTGATGAAAGTGGTCTTTCCAGTGGAATATTGGCCCACGAGGAGAATCATCGGCTTGGCGTCAAAATCGGGATCATCTGGAATAAGCAAATTCATCGCAATAAACAAAGTGGGAGGATAATGATATATTTATATTGTAATGCTAGGCAAATAAATATTAGAATTAACAGCCAAAGTAATAATATCACTAACGTAAGAATATACTTTTCAGTGTAAATACCAAGAGCAAAGATTCAAATTTATTTCGACCACGACGAAAAAAAGGGCATAAGCATAAATTACGTAAATATAAAACTCATTATAGAATAGACAAAATATCATCCTAACAATCTACAGTGAGATTATTCACGTAAATTTTCTGGAAGCAGGCATAATTATTGTAAAAGTAATCTCTAAAACCTGTAAGTTAGCAACAAGAAACATCACAAAACAAACATGTTTCATGATATCTACTTGTCGCGAAGGAGTAGGAACGTTTACTCTAAAACTCTCCTCCCGTGTGAATTATACACAACAAGTTATGCATAGAGTACAATGTTAGAGCTTGGAATCAAAATTGACGAAAATTGCAGCAAGCAAATCAGCATAAGTATAAAAAAATAAATACTAACCAAGAGCCGGTGAATGAAACTCGTGGAACTTGTGGTGCTCCTCCAGCGGTAACAATTTCTGCTTGTAAATTTTACGCAAACCATCTGACACCGTCTCCAGCACCTAAACAACAGCAGGCATACAAATTACCTCGTTATTTCTTTACCACAGAGGACTATTATATTTTCTTCGAATTAGTAAAAAGCCAAAATGTTATAACAAACAAAATAGCATAAAATTAGCTACAAAAAAACCTCCATGACATGAATAAAGTTAGGTTTCAACTTGACATTCGAATAAAAACATGTATTTTAAAAAAATCATGCATCATACAGTATACCATCCAAATTATCTCAATTAGAGTATATAATTACCGCGTCTTCTTCCTAAAAGCACTACGCATGGATAAACCACAAAAAAATGTAAATACACACTAATACGTGTTGAATTGTGTTAATTCCCATAACAGTTCAATTGCAGGAAAGTGGAAAGACAATTACAAAATAACTAATACTACAAACCTCCTTGTTCTTTTTCTTACTCGATTCACCTCCTAGCCAGCTGAACATACTGCGTTTCTTTCTGTTCTTACGTTCCGGTTCTTCTGAAATAAATAAATAAACTGTAAGTGGAAATAGAGTGCAAAAAAACTGGGATGCAGCTGGAACCGTATTATTATAACCTTGCCTATAAAAAGAACAAAAACAGAAAGGAAGAAAAGAAATCAAAGAAAACAATCGATGTTGGATATGGTATTTGGTATATTATTGTGGTAACGAACAGTGGCCACATAAAACTATACAAAGATCCATATTACGGTAAAATTCACCAGAATTTCAGTATTTCATAAATTTGCCAACACAACCAAAAGTAAATCGATACAACTAACTATAAACGCGCTCCTTATAAACCTCTGTCTGCCAGTCTGGAGTCTGCCTCTTACTGACCCTATTCACAAAAGGATTAGTTACGATATCGTAGTGCGTAATCCCTGACGACAGAATGGATGCCGAACTGGGACAACCAACACAAACCCGGGTAGTCGGTTACATATAAATGCATAGTTTAGAAAGTAAAAATATATAAGTAATTCATTGCCTAGAGTGGAGGTTTAAACGTTTCAAGGATAAACGTGTAGCTTAAATGCATAGTTTAGAAGGTAAGTAAAATCAAAGAGTACATTTAAATTGCGTACTGCGTAGCGTAGGGAAAGTCAAAGGGGAAATATATTGTCCGGGACCATATTATAGAAGGTAAAGCTAATGCTTAGTCATATATGGCGACGAAAGTGAGCGTGCGCGATTAATTGAATAACCTTGAAGGTGATTGCGGAATTTGCGACACACAGTTAAAGCGTGCTGCTTGCTACTGAAACTGAATTACTCAAATGAGTGAAAACAGAAAACACACGGTCAGAGGTCGAATCAATCAATGTGCACATGACATGCAGACTGGCGCTTAATTCAAAAACTTCAGTTACATCGACAAAAATAGGTCTCAACTATATCCTATGTTCTCTTCTCAACCAAGGATTCAAAAATCTACAAGTTAGAAGTAAGGAAGTAAGCCTTGTAGATTTGCCTTACTTGTAGATTGAAGAGAACATACTAGGATATACCAGTGGTGACTATATTACACAGGATTATTTTTTGTATTTTTTTTGTCGACGTAATGGATGTAACTGAAGGTATTCAAGGTCAAGGTAAGGTAATGTATCTAATGGATGTAAATGAAGGTAAGGTAATGTATCTAATGGATGTAAATGAAGGTAAGGTAATGTATCTAATGGATGTAAATGAAGGTAAGGTAATGTATCTAATGGATGTAACTGAAGGTAAGGTAATGTATCTAATGGATGTAACTGAAGTGTTTGAATTAAGCGACACATTGAGACACATAAAGAAGAAGAAGAAAGAAATGAAAAGCCACATATATAAGATCCCACATAACAATTGATATAATACATAATTTATGATGATAAGTGATAAGACGGGATAATCCATTATCTATTCCATTCGCGCGGCGAGAAAACGCGTAGGAATGCACAGTGTAATAATATCAATAATAGAGGTTTAATTACCCAAGTTTGAGGACCCCAATCTCTCTCTTGGGGCCTCATGTTTACAGGCGTTTCCTGGAAAGAAGAGCTCGACCTCCCTATCTATTATTAGAGCCGATAAGAAGTGTGCCGTGGCCTTGTTATTCCGTGTGCCTGACGTGCCCTCTCTCCCCTGTGTCGTCGTGTGGTGAGCCCGTCGTGTGGTGTGCTCGTCGTGTGTGAGCCCGTTGGTGGTGTGCTCGTCGTGTGGTTTTTCGCGATGAAGATCAAGCGATTCGTTCCAGACGTCGCTCTCCCGCTGTGCGACCCGAATGTGTTAAATCCGTATGTATTCCTCCAGTATACGGCCGCTTACCGTCCTTACGAACAGGAGCACAGTGCTGTCCTGTTCAATCTCCCCGAATTTGGTGTATGCCCCTCTGCCATGAGACGTGGTGCCGAAATATCTCGTATTTATTATCTCCTTGGCCTTATGCGATCGGATGGCCTTCTCATCGATGCTTTTCGTATGGGTCCTTACGACCCAAATTCCCCTCGCCCTTTAAAAGTAGTACTTGAGTCTTCTCATCATGCCCGTGAATTCATTCGTTTTATTAATACTCCTCGTTTGTATTCTTCGTTGTTGGGTCGTTCTTACAATTGGTTGTACTGTAGGCCTTCTCTTGACGAGGCTGATCGTTCATCCTACATGAACGATCACCCTCCCCACTGGGCCAAGCAGAAGGCCCACCGTAAAACCCCTCAGCCCAAAAAGGTCCGCACGCCAGTGAGCCCTAAGTCCCATACTCCAGTGCAGGCCTCTAGTTTGCCCAACACCCCGGCTCCACATCAGACAGCTGATGTTGTGAGTCCAATTTCTAGTGTAGTAACTTGGGCACACTCTGCAGACTTACGTCCCAGAGGACAATGATTTGACAGTGCCGGCGTATGATCCTTTCAACAGCGCCGTCTTGGAATCGCCAAACAGCCGGGGTTCCGTCCTGACGGATGAGGATTTTCCTCACCCGCCGGGAGGGCCACACCCCGTCTAGTTGGTACCCAAGGTGGCCGCTCCCAAAGTCAAGCGTCTGTCGTGTATCAGTTTTAATGCCCATTCAATTTTGTCTCGCAGTCACAACAGACGCTACGTAATACAGACCATGACCCGCAGAGTGGAATACTCGGTTATTGCTATCTGTGAGACTTGGCTCGACTCGAATGTTTGTTCTTCTTTACTAGACCCATGTGGAAATTATGTAATTTACAGAAATGACAGACCTCAAACAGATTGTGGTAAGGTGAGAGGCGCCGGCATTTGTCTCCTCATTGATAAGCGTTTTTCTTCAAATGAAATTTTCTCTGGTTTCGTTAGCAATTGTAATTTATGTGTTGTAGACATTCATGCTTCTATTAGTATTCGCATAGTACTCTGTTATCGACCTCCTGATATTTCCATAAATAACACAGATGAAACTTTTGGATTGTATAGAAACTTATCTTACAGATCGTGATACAAATGTTATTCTTGGTGACCTAAACTTTAATGTTCAATTTTGTAATCAATTTTCGTTTTCTGGTAGGCCTGCTGAAAGGTTCAGAGATTTTCTTTCTTGCAACAATATGTTTCTTTTGAATAAGCAGCCTACTTTCCGAGATACTTTAAAAATTCTTGATGTTGTTGTTGCAGACAGTCTCGACGTTGTGGAGAACATTCAAACTGTGGCTCCCATTGCACAGAGCGATCACCTCTCCCTTGTCTTCGACCTTGTGCTGGAATCTACTCTCGAGCAAGTTTCTGGTAATTTTCAACGCTTAACCCCGGACGATTTCATTTGTATTAGTAGTAAAATCGCTGACACTGATTTCCGTTCCTTTTGTACGAGAAATTCAACCATACAAGAGGATTACGTTTTCCTTGTTACGTGCATCAAATCCTCTATCTCTCTCATTCCTCAAAAGCCTTGCTCTAATAAACTTCCTCACCACATAGGCTGGGCTAAGTTAAGTATGGAAAAAGCTTTTTCTAACATAGACCAGCCCGGTGGACAGGAGCGTTTTGCAGTTGCCGACAAAAAATATCGTAAGATGTGCAGAAGTTACGAGGCAAATATCGAGAGGCGAGCGGTAAATGCGAATGATCCCAAAAAATTCTTTTCCTATTTAAACTCGAAAAGCAAAAACCCCTCAGCTGTCTCTCAATCATTTTTTGTCCCCGCCGGATCTTCCACTGTTCACGTCTCTGATCCTACTAAGATTTCTAATCTCTTTGCAAATTTCTTTCACTCTGTTTATGTGCCCGATGATGGTTCTCCTATTCCCCCGTTTTCTCTTCCCGATCCTGGCCCTGCGCAGTGCAATTTTTTGATTACTGAATCGATGGTTGACTCTGCCATTCGTGAACTGCCAAATAAGCACTCGCAAACGCCGGACGGTATTTCCTCGTTTGTTATAAAAAATCTGCGTATTGTTCTAGTCCCCATTTTAGCTAAGCTTTTCAACAAGTCTCTCCTCCTCTCTGTCTTGCCTGAAGAATGGAAGCACGCGTTTGTTGCTCCGTTGCCTAAAAAACCACCTCATACTCAAATCGAAAATTATCGTCCCTATTTCTTTAACTTCTTCCATTTGTAAGGTTTTTGAAAATGTCTTAAAGACCTCTATTATGGATCACATGTTTTCTCGAGACCTCTTTTCCTCGAACCAGTTCGGCTTCCTCAAAGGAAGAAGCACCACAACTCAACTTTTAACGTGCATGAGCGAATGGTTTGAGGCTAAAGAAAACGGAGAACAAGTGGATTGTGTTTATATTGACTTTGCGAAGGCTTTCGATATTGTTAATCATCGTTTTTTGTTGCATAAGCTTAGTATGTATGGTATTTCTTCTCTAGTTTGTGAGTGGATTTCGTCTTATTTGTCTGGTCGTACTTTCCAGGTGAGGTACAAGAATGCTGTCTCAAAATCTCTCCCATGTTCTAGTGGTGTTCCACAAGGCAGCATTCTTGGACCAATTCTTTTCCTAATTTATATTAACGACATTGATTTGTGCGGCTTGGGGGGAAGCTCCATCGTTATGTACGCTGATGATGTAAAACTCTCACGTGTGATGGAAAAGGCTGACCCTCTTGTTGCATATCATCAAATGTGTCAGGAGCTGGAAAATTTACTGAATTGGTCAAACACTTGGAAAATGAAGATTTCCGAGCCAAAATGCCAGCACCTTGCACTTGGTGATCAGTGGGAATTCCCTCTGGAAATCAATGGCTCTGTCATCCCTAAAACAAATATTATTCGCGATCTCGGTATTATGGTCTCATCGGACTTAAGTTTCAGTTCGCATATTGAGAAAATAGTCCGGTCTGCAACGGTAACTGCAAATCGTATCCTAAAATCCATTGTTCAGCCAAACCTCTCTGTTTATCTTAAAAGTTATACTTCTTATGTCCGTCCAATCTTGGAATACGCTTCTACTGTTTGGTCTCCTTATTCTAAAAACGAAATCCTCTTGGTAGAACGAGTGCAAAATCGTTTCACTAAAATTGCACTCAATAAAATCGATGCAAAATCGATGAAATGTATCGATAATGTATCATAACTTCACTAAAGAGGAACGGTTAACAGTGTTCAGTCTAAAATCTCTACAACACAGGAGAATTGTGTACGATGTACGATCTCGTTGAATGTTTTAAGATTGTCCGAGGTTTTGGGTTGCATAAACACCGAGTGCTCGATAGTATGTTCATTTTAGGTGGTAGACAGAGGAGAGATGGTAACTCTTTATATATACGACAGGAAAGGGTTTCTACGTTACAAACCCAATCTTTTTTTAAACATCGAGTCACTAGAATTTGGAATCTCCTTGACGAAGCGACTGTCCGCAGCTCAACGATAGAATCGTTCAAGTCGAAAATTGACGCGCTAGATCTCGTTGAGTTGAGTGACCAGGCAGACCTTCACATTGGTGCTTGATCTCATAATATTATCTAACATTCTCTCATTGTTCGTGTTTTGTTTCTTACTGTTTGTCTTCGGGTATAAAAACCTACCTTTTCGTCTTCCTGCTCTTCAGAGCACTTTATTTTGCATGTTTTTATGTGTGAATAAAGTATTTATATTATATTAATAATGTCCTTTCCCCGATTCGTTAATTGATACAAAGTGACAGACGCTGATGTAATCAATATGATTATATGATATCACACCAAATATATAAGAAACGTGGGCGGATTCCGGATTCGAAGTTTATCACCGTACCGTGGCTTAGGTTAGGGATCTTACTTGTTATGCTACGCCGCCGATACGGTGATATGTCAATCGTTAAAGGCCAGTTGACCAAAAGTTAGTGGTAAATGGTCATGGTGGTAAGTCGAAACGGCGAGTAAATAAACAATAAGCACAATAAGCAGTGTTTTTAAAATTTACAGCGTTCGTTTAGTTAGAGTAGAGTAGAGCGTTTACAAAAAAGGTTTACTCACGCTAGAAGTTTCCCTAACTGTTAGAACATCCATCCATCCATCAATTAGTAGTTAAAGGTCAAACCAGGTAATGAAATGACTCACTGAACTGAATAAGAAAATTGTGCGCCACGCGCCAGGCCAGCGTGACTTTTGCCACGCCACGTTGAATTTCATTATAGGATAACTCTTATAGAAATGATGAAACGTCGGAATTCAAAAAGTAAATAAATATTAATGTTATTTATTATGCCAAGACTGCATCATGATTCACAGTCACAGCTTCAAATCAAACAATGCTTTGTAAACACTCAACATCCCCCGTTTTTCCTTGTCTCAGTCTTTCTCCAAAATTAGTCATAATATATATTTCATAATTCCCCGACAGACACAATATTTAAAAAAATAAAACTGAGCAAAAACAAAAAGTCAACGTCCGGTCCGGTGTGAATAAATTCCCATTGTACATGTATAAGTACAATTTATATGGACATTGATAATTGATTAATCACCTCAATTTTGTTGTTTTACTATTTTATGATGTCCGTCTGAGCAAATTAATGTTAATAAAAATGAAACATAAATAAACAGAAGACAGAAGCCAGAAGCTGACTATCAGAGAAAGAGCGAAGAGCTGGAGCTCTAACCTTCAAGAAAAAATACGGAACATAAACATATCCGACTATAAAAAGCAAAGTAAATGAAGCAGTTCGATAAACCAATTTCGATGATAGGCTTTTCTACTTTTCTTTTTTCTTTACATTTACATTATGCTGGTTGGATTTTGGATTTCAATTTTAGCTATAATTAGGGATTTGGGATTAGGGACGATCACTCACATCTTACATTGAAAATTGAGGAGCTTTGTTTTGTAGAGTAGAGATATAGTAGTTGGTATTTTGTTGGTCCCGGGTGGGTGGGGTCCAACGTCCACACCAAATAGCCAAATACTCTATCTCTACTCTACAACACAATGAAATGAGTCAATGAGTCACCGGTGACCGGGCGCCCCGACCCAATACAAACCACATACACTACGAAACGACAGACAAACGACGAAGAGAAAAAGAAAAAGTGCACCGATGGGCTGATGTGGGACGAGATAGATATTTCACAACAAACTGACACATCAACTATGCTTTGGAAACATCTACATCACTCAACAATTGACGTCATTGAAAGCATTGAAAGTTGAAATACGAGTAATGGTTTGGTCATGATAAAGTTAAAAAAAAAATAAACAAACATTGACTAGAAGTAGAAGTAGTAACTAGTAAACTATCACCGAACTCTCCCAGCCCAGCATTGTATCTACTGAACTGAATACTTAACTTTTCAGCTGCTCAACACAAGGAAACTTACATTTTAGAGATCTCACGCGCATTACAGCATTACACCCATAGCAAATAGAAAAAAACGGGCAACGATTACATATCGATACGATATTGACAAAAAAAGCGAACATTTGATACACCCACATACTTAATGAACTAACAAACTTAATTGGCACAGAAAAAACCGAAACAAATATAGATTGCGAATTGCGGCCTGCGGCCTGCGGCGAGAGAAGAGCCTGGAGACTCTGGAGAGCAAAAGTTTGAAGGATACCACAACCACTACGATACGAAACGAAACAAGTTACGTACAAGGTGTTCTATACGTTCTATAGACGAAAACATGAGGAGTCCCTGAGAAATAAAGTACATTTATGGGTACCATACCATGAAACTTGTGTAACCGATGATTTCAATAGTATAGTGCATAGTACCTATTTATGAAATAAAGCAAGGGCAAAATATATCAAAATAACACAGCAGAAAATGAATGTACATCCAGTCTAGCAGTAGTCTAGCACAGAGTAGAACAAGAAAATATTAGTTTAATGTCATAATGCCATAGCTGGGCGTGACTCTGGGTTTATTGTTGTACGTACAGCTAACCTAACCGTATAGTAAACATTGAGATAAGTGCTCTAGGTTCTACAAAGAAATGTGAAGTTGTGAAGAAATCCAGCGGGGAGTAAAAATAGGTGAAAGGGGAGCATTGGGCGACCGCAATCAAAGGAAAGAATTGGGGTGTGGACAGGGGACAGACACACAGACAATGAATAGAGTAGCCGGCAGGGAACATGCGGGTAGCATAGAGTCCGAGAACCGGAAGCGTAGCTACTAGTCACAAACTCAATGACTTTGAGCTCTGACAACTTTGGCTTGAAACAAAACAGTCTGAATAATTTTTTTTAATTATCACAGATGAATGTTTCCCGTCTTCCCTAGGCTACTCTACTGAAGAATTTGAGAGCCAAGGAAGTTAGCGAGCAACAAAACCTGCCAATTATGAGTTCGAGCTCAGCTCAATCTATCGACATTACACCAAACTGTCGGTGAACCGGGTGAACGTGCAATCCACACAGTACTAGTATTTTGGTACGCAAGGAAGAATGACCATCATAGAAATATTCTGTTCTAGATGGACTGTACGGGAAAATGCTATTCAATAATCTCACTATCTCACGGGCCAAACAAAATATGAATTGGAATGAATGAATCAGCTGAATTTATAAGTATATGACGGTTGAAATAACGAAACGTATACGCCGCAGAGAACGATCGATCGCAGTGTTTGGATGGTTGGAACTAGAAATAGAGAGGGAAAGAGAAAACTGCAAGGCAGAAAGAGAGAGGGAGAAGTGTCAGGAAGGAGAACGAGAGAAAGAGAGGGCGAGATAGAAAGTTCGCAACCGGACACATCTACCAGACAACCGATTGGCCGACAACATATTCAATTCACATTAACAAAGGATTATATGAAAGAAATATTGCACGAATGTCATCGCGCATCATCGTGCACGAAAAAAAGTGCGCGACAAAAAAAATAGAAACTAAATGTGCATAATACTGTAGTGTCTGTAGTACAATGCACGAACGTGTACCCCATGTACGGTAGAGCGCGCAAAATAAACTCGAACTCTTTTAATTATTTAGCTAATAATTATTTTCTATTAATTATTTAGTATTAATTAATATTGAATACATTGTGAATTACTTATTTATGAACAGAGTTTTAATTTAATATCTACAACAAGGCATCACAATCTACAGAGAACTGCTCAGAGTATCACACAATAGTTTTCCTTCTTATCAGCAAAATATATTCTGCATGTCTGACTACGAAAGAAAACTCACAAAGGGATTGACAACCAAAATATGATAACTCTCTACGCACGAACGTAAAATAAAACGTCAAAAACGTTCTATCTTGTTCTAGAAGCGGAATTGAAGCAAACTCTGAGCTTGAGGAAAATACAACTAAAGTGAAAAAACTAACCCGGGGTCATGGGCAGGGATACGGTAGCGAATTTGAGCTTATTCCTTCTGGCTGGCGTAGAAGGTAGGGATGCTGCTTTACGCTCAGTTGCTGGTGACTTTCTCATCATCGAAAGTCGGCGTACCGGAGGAATCGGGGAATTGGAATATTCAGAAGTCAGGGCAGCAGAATGGGTGGATCGGATTGAATTCTTCCTCGACGGTGGTACCGGTGCTGGGGTCTCGACTACAGTATCCGTAGCGTTTTCAGACGAGACAATAATCATAGGAGGCGTTGGTGCAACGACGGCCTCGCTTTCGGTTACAGGTACCGAAGCCTGCTCAACTTCGATAGAAGTACTGACGACAACCGTAGGAATATCCTGAGAAGATACAGTATCTGCAGCCTTTACGTCGCTATTCTCAGTCACAATAACGACTGAAATTGGCTCGACGACTGTAGTGTCCGTCTCCTGAGAAGTATTACAGTTTTCTTCAACTTTGACAGTAACAGACGTCTCTGTTGTCACAACGGCTGATTCGTCGTATGGTGGAATATCCTCCGATTCAGCAATAACAGTCAGAGAATGCTGTTCGGAAACCTGTGGCTCGTCGACTGGTTTGCTATCAACTTCCAAGACTTTGGAGTCAGTGTTGCCGGAATGAATGTCAGATCCAATGGCAGTCTGCTCCTCCTCGCTAACAGTTCCAGAATGATTAACTTGATGCGCCGAATTAACAATTACATCATCCATTTGGGGTGTGTCCGTGTCCGGCTCATTATGAATAGTCGTCTGCTGATGCGTCACCCCCGTATTCTCATCTTCAACGGGTTCATTGTTCGATGATTCACGAGTAATTTGAATATTACAATCCGACTCCGTAATAGGGGAGCTCTCAGGAACAGCCGATTTATTGGTAAGATCCTCTTCAATAGCTGAGGCCAGTAGTGCCTCAACTCTTTCCTTTTCCTCTGTATTTTGCGGGGAAACCATCTGAATTCTAGCAATCACTTGCACAGAATCACATCGGTCTTCCACGGACGATATGGAGTTCCGCCTGTCCGGAGTCGGCAGGTTATAGTTAGAACCTGGTCGGTTAATCGGGGCGCAAGCTGAGTAGTCCTCCTTTCGGAAGCTCACAACAGTAGGCGGAACCTCATCATCAACGCTCTCAAAGCTGCTGCTATTCGAGGGATCAGGCGATGGAGAGAGGACCACGAGTTCATAATCACTCTTCGAAGAAGCGCTAGAAGAAACGGAATCCGGCGTAGGAGCCAGATTCTGAGCCACCGCTTCCGAAGACTCAGTCTCGTGCTCAGGCTCAGAATCAGGAGTATGGGACACATCATCAGCAGCTCCATTGGGACTAGGCTCAGAAGACATGTTCTCAGACTTTTCTGCAGTAACCTGGGCAGGCTCAGGAATATCTTGCTTCAGAATATCAGATTCAGAATTCTTAATATCTTGCAGCATCTCAGAATTGTCGTCTTCCTTTAGCGTAGGTCCAGAATTAATGTCAATGTCAGACACGCAGAGTGTCGCTGGGTCACCGCTAGCGGACATGGCCGTTGAGCGCGCCAAAGTGTTGCGTCGCCGTTGCCTGTATGGACGGGACCGTGTCCCCGGGAAGAGCAGAGGGTGGCGAGAGTTCTGACTGTCTCTCGTATCTCTATATTTCTCTGTCTCTCTTAATCTCTCACTACCTCTCTCGCTCTCCCTGTCTCTAGGTATCCTCCTCCCTTCACTTATCACACATTGCGTGAATCATTCATTCCTTGTATTACTTCCCAGAATAGGCCGAGGCAACCCGATTACCCGATCAGAAACGGATCTGAGAAAAAATGCAAGAAATTCAACAGAGAGCATAAATTTTTCGATAAACAAGGGAACTTCCAGGTTCCAGGTGTTCCTTTAGAAAATCTTAATTATAGGCGAATGTCAACGAATTTGGTGAGACAACCTGTTGAACACACGTGTATTTTTATACTATTTCTACATCGAAACCTACATACATATAAATATTGAGTCGATGTAACCAGCGTACGATTATTTTGTGCTAACAATAAGGTGAATGTGCCGGCAATTCTGACTGATATTACAATTAACGCGGTATAACAGCAGCTTTTTCAAGAGTATGATGGACGGTGTATTATTTTCAAATACTACCCGAAACAGCCCAATTAAACATACTCATTTGCATAAAACCAATGGGAATATGGGAATTAAATGGATTCAGGCGTCGAAGATAGGTTTCAAAAACGCGGTAGTTGGCTTTAAAGCGAAATACCGGCCGGTTTTTGAAACGCATCGCGGACAACTGAATTCTTACGTATTTATGCTAATTTGCTCGAATTTAGCTCGATTTTTTATTCGAATTTATGTTTCTTTGCATACGCTGCATAAGAATGCTGGTCCACTCGACGTGTTTCAAAAACCGGCCGGCATTTCGCTTTAATGAAAAAAAACAAGGGCTTCACATAGTAATGGACTTGCAAAATAAACAAGTTATGTCTGATGCACTAACGAAAGTGCAATAGTATCGTCCAAACGAGTCGCTAGAGCTAGGAGCGTAAAATATGGCGATGTTTATAACGTGCAACGTCTGTTTAGAGAAAGACCCCCAGTCAGAAATAGAATGCGCTTCAGAACTGGGACCCATTCGCATTTAAAGCGAATTGCGGGCCGGTTTTTGAAACGCATTGTGGACAGCTGAATTCCTACGTATTTATGCAAAGTTTCTCGAATTTCGCTCGATTTTTTATTCTAATTTACGTTCCTTTGCATGCGTTGCATAAGAATGCAGGTCCACTCGATGTGTTTCAAAAACCGGCCGTTCGCTTTACGATGGAGAAATTATATAATTAGTTCCAAATGTGCAATTTATTCTTAAAATTTAAAAATCTCTCATTGAGTCCATATTATTAGATCACACTGCTGATTAGCCAATGAGATGTAAGTATCTTTGTATCAGACAGAGAAAACATACAGGCAAAAATAAAAACGCACCAATTAAATTACGCTGACTGACACTATACAAAGTACGCTACCAGACCAAGGTCTGCTTAGCAAGGACAAATTCTTTTTTATTTATTTTTTTTCTGTTAGTTTTTCTTAACCCGTTCCGCTTTATCACTACTTTATCTTGTGCTAAACCCTGTTATCAGTGTTTCGCACATAGTTTTTAGAAGACTACACGTCGCGACTTTCGACGCCGTTCTTACTTCTTACTACTGCACTGTGGCAAAAAGGGGAAAAGGCCAGAGTGCCAGACGGTCGAATAAGTATTATAAAAATGGAAAAAGTGCAAGTTTCTTAAAAACCTGTATCTTGACCGCATGCAGATCTATAAAGTATTTCAGTTACATCGCGACTTGTTGGTTTGTCAACAATGTCAATAAGACATGATGAACTTACCTTGAAAGAATAAAATAAAAGAAGGAAGGTCAAACGTTTATATTTTACAATGTTATCATCAGTGAATTTTTCCTATTCAGCTAGTCCTCGGAAAAACAACAAATTTTAAGGAATCAGAATAGCTCGGCCAGGTACCGGAACCAGAAACAATTTTTGGGCTTTTAGGGCATTACTGTATTGGAAACACCTCTTTATAAAAGTAGGAATGATCTTTCTTCGTTTGTCGATTATTATGCAGAGAAAGAATGAAAATAAACGGATGTAAACAGTGGAAACGAATTTTGACGTTGCTGACTACGGTACCTGGCCGAACTGTTTGACGGGGAATAACTCTGTGAGTTGTAGGCTTCAAACAATGCGGTTTTCACAGTAATATTTCTGAAATTCCGGACATTCCGTACAACTTAATTGAGGGAAACTTTTTTTCTCGTGGGCCTCTCCCTTTAAAGCGAAATACCTGCCACTTTTGAAACGCATAGTAGACATCTGAATGCTTACGTATTCATGCTAAATTGCTCAATTTTTTATTCTAATTTATGTTCATTTGCATACGCTACATAAGAATGCTGGTGTAATCGAGTGTTTCAAAAACCGGCCGGTATTTCGCTTTAATATTTATTGAAATCGACACGTCGAAAGGAGTCAAAATCTATCATTTTTCATTTTTCCAAATACGGATGAAAAAACTGCTTACCTTCCTTGGGCGCTGGTAGTGCCTTCTGCCTGGTGATATAGCTTTGCATTATTCTAACTTTATGAAGAAGCCCGAATAATATGCCGATATCGCGTGTAGTTTGGAGCAACTGTGCAGTTTCAGGAGAGGGAAGTTCGAGCGAGAGAGGTAGATAGTTTTCTGTTTGCACTACGTCTACCCTAGGTGTATATAGAAATCTCTCTCTTCTCTCTCTCTCTCTCTCTCCCTTCTCTCTGTCGTACAGTTCAAATTACAGTTTCTCCTCATCAACTCTGAATTCGTGTCTATCAGACTTTTGTTGTAATGTTTTTTTTGTGAAATCCGAACTGAGCTCTGTATCGATGTCCGGAAACTTTGCAACAGAACTAGGGGAAAGGACGAGGGAGGCAGAAAAGGAGTTGCAGAAATCTACTCGTATGGACAATCAGTTTCGAACAAGTAAACCCCTTTTTAATCAGCATAAGTTTTAGAAAATTTAAGTCTAACTCTAGCGTGCCCATGACCATGAACAGATTTTCTTCTAGCATAAATAAATTAGAAACATGAATATTTGGACGTAACATCATAACAACCTCCCCAGAAACCGCTCACCTCCTTCTCCAAATGGATTTACAGTTACAGCTCCCTTCTTCGACCGTATACTAAATCGTGACTCGTCCTTCTGGAACGGGTCCTTGGGTACGGTATCCTCAGTGACCTTGGGTATATTTCGGGGAATCTGCTTACTACTGCCACAGCCCATACATCAGATGTGGAACAGACGACGCAAGAACTACAAGATACACTTTTACATATGACGTCACGAACTTTCCAACGTAAACTTTCACGGATCGAGGGAAAAGTAAAATATAGAAGGAGTGGAGATCAGCGAGAGAGAAACAGAGAAAGTAATGAGATCGGTGGCGGTATTCACCACTCGTGGGTAAAATTTCTCTAGATACAACTTGTCACTAGAGACTCTATCTGGAGAAATTTTACCCGCGCCCGAACGAGAAAATCTACTGTAAGGTTTTCAGATTATGTACGGAGCCACGCTTCACGGAAAGCACTGCCATAAGTGTTCAGCACATTTCTATTTGAGCACGAACAATAGTTTGGCCGTTTGGCGAACATCATCACAACAGCAAAAATTGTGTTGTGCAACAAAATGATACAAATAACTACATTTTAAGAGAGGCTACGTAGTCGGTCGCCGATCCAAAAAAGGTAAGTCCAAAACTTAGAGCTAGTCACAGACTATTACGATCCTATTCATGCGTGGGATAAACGTATGGAAATAATAATACACTCCCTCTATTTGTTTTCTTCGGACAATGATAAAAGGGCCACAGTTCATACAACACACTCGTAATTGATTTTAGTCTATAGGGAGCTGGGAATATAATTTCATATTAGCCAGTCTAATAAACAATTTGTTTGTAAAGGGGTTTTATTAACAAGAATTTTTCAAAATAATATTATTTGAATAAAAGGGGACATAAATGAATTCTGACAAAATGAATCAATTGTGTGAGAAGAAGGTATGTCGAAAAACTCAACGGAGCGTTCTATATTGTGCTCTAAATGCGGTCTTACTTTTGGTTGAAGAATAGGGCATTTTCGTGAAAGAAGGAAAAAAATAGGGCAATCATGTGTTTATATATTCCATGACGGCTACACCCAAAGGGCATACTAAAGGTGAAGCAAAAATAAAAATAAATAAATAAAAATAAATAAAGCACTATCATGAAAAAATCTAAAAGGCTGAAGCCAAAGTCCAAAGTCCAAAGTCCTATCGACTGTGTTCATGCGTGGAATAAATGTAATGGAAATAATCGTTGGAAAAATATTGGTAGCCTAATATAATTCACTGCTATTTCAATCCACGTGTTTCCTCCGGAAAGAAAATCGATGAATTGTTGAATTATATTGGAAATTTGAAAATGACAGAATTGTGTGACGCACACAATACATATAAAGAGAAGAGCAAATCACAAGAATCCGACGGCGGGCTGAGCTAATTAAAATCGGCTAATCAAAAAGCTAGACCAAATATTGCTAGAGCGCGCCACGCCGCAGTGCAGTCGCGCACATATTGTGAGCGGCACAATACTCGCAGTTTTTGGCGCCGCAACAAACTTACCCCAAACTTTTATTGGTGTCTTTTCTTCAGGACGCAGAAGATAGAGTATTGAAATGAATAAAGTGTTGTAAATCTTAACAAAAACCCAAATACTTGAAATGTTTCTTGGTCCAAAAACTGGAGTGTTGACTGGCAAATAATGGGCACTTGTACAAATAGAAAATTATGGAGAACGACCTTTCAAGAACTTCCAGAGGGTTCAGAGTTCACTTCTCTTTCCCTCTCTCTATTCTCTCTCTCTTCCTCTCTCTCTCTCTCTCTCTCTCTCTCTCTCTCTATTCTCTCTCTATTCTCTCTCTCTGCTTCAGTCTCCAATCTCCAATCTTTATCCCTTCCTCCTTTATTTCACGCTCTCCCTCTCTAGCTTCAGTCTTACCTCCTACAAAATCTTTTTACAATGATACTCAAAAATAGTTGCTGGAGCTAAGAACACACGGAAGATGTAATAATGACCTATTTCCAATATGGACAGGTTAATTATCATACCCAAACATGAAGGAAAAACCCAATCACATTAATTCCAGAACACCGGATCAACGGAAATTGGGCAATTGACAGGACGAATGTAATTACTATGCAAATTATTAGGGTCTCTCTGAAGATCGTATGTCTATCATTCACTAACTGGCCCGTCCTATAAGTTTAACGTTACCATTAGTGCGTCGTGCATATGGAACACATCCCCTAACATTCACTCACTTTTTATACATGCCAGGTTTTGAGAAATATTTCAACATCTCAGCATTATACCCGCCACCATATAACTTTACTACTCTACGAAAATTGGTCATTATATGATATCACTAAACATCTGGACCAGGACCAGTAAATCTTGTTCAAATATGAAATTTCGAAACTTTACAGACATTAAAAGTATCCGTATTTTACCAACTGTCAGTCACAGAGTTTAATTCTTAAACTCAGTCATTGTCGAGCACATTAAATATGAAATATATGCGCTCAGGGTGCAGGCCCCGGTTATTTTAGGGTAGTATTCCATCACGGATAACGACCGCCCCGAGTGGGCATATTCTAATATTGTAGACTTGGATTTGCAGTAGTTCTAATTTCAAGAGTCAAAGGTTCAAAAGGAACTGACTAGTTCACATTCTTGCTCGTCAATTTGTATTTTACTTTCAATTACATAACACAGACGCACACACCTAGGTGTATAATAGAATACTGATGCCTGTCACGAAACAAAGATAAAAATTTCTATTTCACTGTTGAACTCAAAAATTCAACCGCGTGAACATAACCCCAATTATGGTCTTACACTGTGACGCCAACAGACATCAGAAAAACAATGGCAAAATTCTCAATCTTTTTGTATTTACTTTTTTTTGTGTCCTGCATTATCGCCCATTTTTTTGTGCACATGGTGATAGTTCAGAATAGGTGAAAGTGTTTTTGCTTCAAGCTGCATTAGTCTCTTTTCACTTCAGTATTATTTAGAAGACCACAACTCATACATTCATACCATTCTCTCTTCTCTATCTCTAGTTCTCTTCTTTACATTGTACATACAATTCGGCAGAACCATAATGAGGTTTCCAAGTATGCCAAAAACCGCGCGTTTTTCTCCCACATATACCGTATTTTGGAACAAAACTTGAATATTTAATAAGAAAATTATAAAAGATCCTCGTGTAGTTCAAAAATACGATAGATTTTTAAGAACACTTGGAAATCCCATACCCATAAAACTATTATGCCCTGTCCAAGTATGCGATTCGCACTTGCGAAAATGACAAATGCCTGTCCATGTTCGAGTCAATGTCAATGACAAGGTCCCGCAGCGATTTTGCATCTAGTATGGATCTATTTCAAAATAGTACTGATCTATTTCAAATAGTACGGATCTGATACACTTTCGTTGCGGGACTATGTCAAACGCGTCATTCGCATGGGTTACGGTAGGCATTTGACATTCATGTAAAATGGCCTGAACATGGACAGGCATTTGTCATTTTCGCAAGTGCGAATCGCATACTTGGACAGGGCATTAGGTTGTCAAAGTACTAAGGTAGTTTTGTTGTCTAAAACATATAAAACCATACTAGGGAACCAAAATCGATAATAATTGCCACAGATAGCCAGAAAACCAATCAATACTATAATATTCGAAAATCAATCGATAATGTGATTTTTGTTTCAAAATATGCATATGATATAAAAATCGAAATTTAACCCACTTGGCGGTGGTTCCTCATACAATCTTCCTCCTTTCACATCCATTTCTGCTACCACACGTGGTGCAAAACGATGTTCGATCTAGAAAAATCTAGAAAGTTAGGTTGTGGTTGCTCAGAAGATTGGCGCTGGCGCGGCGCCAGAGCTCAGCGCTTGAGCCGCGCCACAGGTTTGTGCGCGGTGTAAAAATTTCTCGAAGCCTAAGCGCACCAGAAACTTAGAGGCGAAGCGCCGCTATTCGACAGATCATAATATTTGCGCGTCGATTGTGAGAAGTTTTGTGTCGCGCAGTAACCTTCACTTTTGACACTGTGTTTTGGTTATGACGAAATAAATATCAAAATCTAAACATCAAAATATATCTTTAAAATGCCATCCAATAAAAATGTAATGGGTTCTAGCAGTTCCTTAACTAGGCAACGCGTCGTTCGGCTAAGGATATTTTGCCAGTTTCAAAAGTTGTTCTTTCATTTAACATAACACCCTCTAGTTCTAAAGCCATCTGTTAAAGGGTCAGGCCCATTTCAAATGACCCCTATTTTTGATGATTCCATCTGATTCTCCATGTCAAATATAGCACGATACGATATTTTTCTAATTTTCAAGCCCAAAATTCACGCAGTATTCGGCAATTTACCATTGCCAGTCATACCCAACTATTTATCGCAGTTGTTACGCCCGCTTCGCGGTAATTGGGCAATATGCTCTATTGGGCGTTGCAATTGCGATATTGGCCAATCGGCGCGAAGGGGCGTGTAAACTGCGACAAATAGTTGGGTATGACTGCCCCCGGTAAATTGCCGAATAGTGTGTGAATTTTGCGCTTGAAAATTAGAAAAAAATTCAACCTACTATATTTGAAACGGAGAATCCGATGGAGTCATCAAAAATAGGGGTCATTTGAAATAGGCCTGACCCTTTAAAGCAAACTTGTTCATTTTCGTCTAAACTACACTTCGAAGTGTCCTATTCCTATACTTCAATGAACATAGTTTTTTTTTATCAAACTCTCGAATGTTCGAATTCTTGAAAATTAAAAATAAAAGACAGCGCGCTCAATAAAAGATTGCGAACTTTATTTGTGAACTAATTAACATATATGCCAATCTTCCTAATTTGCATAATAAATTAGCACGTGACGTACCGGAACTATATTTTGTATGTACTCCTCTATTCACGTTAGGCGAATCGCCAGCGAAAATATTTTCACTGACGAACCTGCCGTCGAAAATATTTTTACTGACTAATCCGCCGTCGAAAATATTTGCACTGACTAATCCGCCTAGCGAAGGTAATTTAATGAAGAAACGCCTGGCGAAAATAATCATCAGTGGCGAAATGCCTAGCGAAAGTAATTTCCACTGGCGAAACGCCTGGCGAAGATAAATTCAACCGGCGAATCGCCAGTTTATGCAGTTTGTTGATATTTGTTTACACGCCGGTGTGATTGTTTTTGCTTGGCATATAATGCTACTTGATATCCCGTACTAAATAAAATGATGTACTATGTGTTAGTCTTCTGCGGTATAATTTGGGTGGTGAATTATCCTGTTATGGGGTTTCCATGTATGCGATTCGCACCTGCGAAAATGTCAAACCGCTGTCCATGTTCAAGTCATTTTACATGCATGTCAACTGCCTACCGTAACCCATGCGAATCGCACGTTTGACATGGTCCTGCAGCGAAAGTGTATCAGATCCATACTAGATCCGTACTATTTTGAAATAGATCCATACTAAATCCAAAATCGCTGCGGGACCCTGTCATTTACATCGACTCAAACATGGACAGCGGTTTGACATTTTCGCAGGTGCGAATCGCAAACATGGAAACCCCATAAGAATGTCATCTGCATACACTGCGGGAGCATGGTTCACTATTCGTAGCAAAACTAGCGAAGCGCCTGGCGAAACGCTGGTTGTTTAGTCAAAAACAGCGAAACGCCAAGCGAAAATTTTTTCAATTGGCGTTTCGCTGTGCGGATGGACAGGCGTTTCGCCATTACCTTCGCCTGGCGTTTCGCCAAAAGGGAACGCAGTCGTACACTGTTTGTTTGGCGAGTTACAGGAAGATCGAAAAAACAAATTCCGATAATATTCTGCCAAAAAAATTAAAATAAATGTTCATAAACCCACCTCTCTGGTCCGAATCTCGTCGTTGAAAGCCACCCGGGTCATCCTGCAATTCGCATTATTTATTCTAATTTCTAATTTTATTCTCACGCAACGCTCATAAAGCAACAGTAAACCGCAAACGTTAAAGCGAAATACCGGCCGGTTTTTGAAACGCATCGACTACTCCCTGTTTTCCTATGCTTCATATGCAAATGATCATAAATTTGAATAAAAAATAGACCCCAATAGACCCCTTTTAGCATAACTGCGTAAGAATGCTGATATTTGAGATGCGTTTCAAAAACCGGCTGGTATTTCGCTTTAAAATATTAAGCACAGACGTTAGTTTCGAAGTATTAAAACAAAATAGGGCTAGGCGAGCAACTGTGTGACGATGATTTATGAAAAAAATCCGTAAAAAAAATGAAACTCTCCATCATGCTGACGCGCATTTGTGTGGATTATGCAAATTGAGTTGGAGAGAAATGTAGCAAAGTATTATGTTGTAAAGGTAAAGGGCGGCATGTAACGCTAAACTTTGCGAAGTGACCGCACAAAAAGGACGGACGCCAGTACGTGGCGGCGGACCAGCATGGGACTAGGGTGCTCGGGTGTGAGCGAAAGTAAAATCCAGTTGACATACCTCTACGTCAACGGATTTATGGCGCAAGAATGGCGCAAATGTCGCACATTGCTGGCACACATGATGTTGAACGTAGCTAGGAGATTTAAGGTGGATGTTATAGAACCATGGAAGATCTACTCCTACTCGGAGAACCGAATCCGGTTAGATACAATTGTTCAAAACGATCCGACGAAGAATGGTTTGAAACGGGACTCAAACGACCCTATATGGCCACGTATTTACTGGCAAGCGGGTTGATATTTTGGGTGAGGTTTTTTTATAAACTGCACGCACATTATTCAAGAACAACCGCAATGGTTGTTCTATAATTAAAGCACAGCAAGTTAGCCGCAGGTTTTAGAGGAACTTCGAAGTTTCATCCTTGCCAGTGGTTCTTGAATAAGCATACCACTCTTTCGCACTAATTGTAAGGTGTAAGTTGAAAGAGTGGTGATTATATACATAACCACTGTTACAGTTTCTCTATGCCATCGCTTTGCTCTCCATGATTAGAACTTCGCTGTTACGGAAGCATTCATGCTACATCATTATGTTCACGATGGGACTGGGTAAGTTGTTGCAAAAACATGGTTGTTAAACCATTCAACAGTAAGCCCCTTTGTGAAGGACATCGATAATCATACAGTCTATCTTTGGGCTCATTAGGGTTCGTCAACTGTCTACAGTATATCAATTACCCGATTGTCTTACTACGACTACGGTAATTCCGCACGGGGAAGAACTCATCGGGAGTTAAATATAGAGAATGAGGGGGTGGGGGGGGGCGATAACTAGAAAATATTCTCAACGTAAAGATTCCAGTTGACCTTGGCTCACTTTGTGTCAGTTCGTTTGCCTCCTCATTTCTCCTGTACAAAGGAGCTGTATTCTGCAATTATCCATATCTCAACTGGATTGCTGGATCAATTGGTTTAGGTAAGCGTTTCACAGGAAACAGGATATTACTTTGAAACAGTCCTTTGTTTTCGGTGATCCGAGCCATTTGGCGACCACTTTGCGACTTCTTGAAGACCAAGTTTTCTCGAAAAACGTCGTCTCTAAGGTGGTCGCCCAATCGTCAGTGACTGCTCTATCATAAAGATTGTTTTTGTCCCAGTGGTTCCGTCCGAACTAACCATAAGGATACTTCGAACGCCGTCGAACTGGATGATCTCGAGAAACACAATGAAAAAATCGATATGTTGGAGCCCTGTAAACTTTTTTTTGTGTACGTAGTAGATATTATATTATAACCTCCTGTAGGTCTGTGGTCTGCGTCGTGTTTCTTCTGTGTTATTCTCGCGTCTAATCGATTTGCCGAGTTGGCCGATTGGAAAACGGTTTCACGATATTTTCAAGGGAGGAATGCAGTGCTTCTCTGGTAAGTTTCAGAAAGTCTGTTAGTTCTTTGGGTAAGGATAAGGGAGAAACGATTTACTATAGGGAGGGGTTCTTCCGGGTCTCAGGGCCGTTTTCGCGCTGGCAGGTTCCGTTCTACTACATGTAACATGGTAGTTCGGACTGTCCAACGCGACGCCACTTCTGACTTCAGTAACAATGTTTTGATGCCAAATACGCATAGCACTCAGTAAAACATTTGAGCGATGTTGTGCATTGTCCGTCCTCTTCTCTTATGTAGAAAGATGCGCTACCCACGTACCAGCAACCCGCAACTAAGTTGTGGGCCGCGCGGCGCGGTTACGGCTACACTGAGTCCTGAGTATTCAACCCGACTGTTATTTATATGTGCACTGAGGAAAATTGGCGTTGTGCTTTCTACTTGTCTATTTGTTTAGTTTTGTTCCTATTCTCTACGCCCTACCCTTTACCTTCTTCACTCCGCCTCCGCTATTTCACTCGCCACAAGTCGCTTGGTTTATCGATCCATACAATGAGAGCGGAGTGGGTATATTTTATTTTCATTTTCTTTCATTAAGTGAAGCGAGTTCTCTATCCACTTCCCGAAAATGGGTGGTGTGCGGTGTCTGCCTGGCGCAAGATTCGATGAAAGGCGAAAAATCGATGTAGAAACTGATTGTGAGGAAATGGTACGAAGAAATTCTTCGGCATATTCTTGCCGCATGATGCACACATTCAATGAACTGCCGAGAATAGGGCGCGTTTCTGGCGACGGCTGTGCGAGGTGCACGGTAGAAATATGCCGCAGTAAAACTTCACACTCTAATCCCAATCTATTGAAAATCTGATTTCAGCTAACCTATTACAATTGGCCGCACACAATCAACAATTTTGTGGTGGCGATCGTAGCTGTTGCTGCATATTCCGCAATTTGCTGGCAGGCCACGAAAAAGAGCGCGTTTTCAAAGCGAGCTCAATCAAAAGTGCAAAGACAAGTAAGGGTTTTTGGAACTGACATAAGCATAGATTGAAAATTATGATTCTTCAAGGTAGAGCATATCATATCCCTTTAAAAATTTCAACTAACGGCGCTTCCAGTAAACAGCTGAAGGATCGAGAGAGAAATATAATGGAGAGAGAGAGCGAGAGAGAGAGAGAGAACCAAGAGAGAGATTCGTAGAGGTCACCAAGAATCAGCTGAGACAGATAAAAACGATAAGCAAGGGAGAGTACATATATGAATCTCTTCACCTTCTATTTTCAGCTCTTCGTCCAAGCATTTATCCTATGCACATCCCATGTCCTCGCATCGTTTGGATATCTTTTCATGAATTTCATTCCAAACTTTCCCACTACTTTGGTAGTCGTCGGACATATCGCATGGCAATGGAGTCACGGTAGTTCCTAAATTTTATAAATATTCAGTAAAACCAGCCTATTGTGAAGCATCAAAACATTGAAGTCGCCTTCACTACAGAGAAAACCTGCAACTTAGATTTTGCCATGGCGAATGACGAATCAAGGTTCTGAGGCCGTATTCACCAACACATGGGGGGCGTTGCCTAGGGTCACGAGCGTTCTGACTCCCTTCTGCTCTCGCACTCTCGACGCACCATTTAGCTCCCTGAGGAGGCCAGGGAGAGCTCCATGCTTGTTGGTGAATACGGCCTCTGATTGCTAACCGACACATTCATCTCATTGTATAGGACTTTGCACCAATAATGTTTTCCTTTACAGGCTCACCAGGCCTAGTTTATATCATAATGAATCAAACCATCCAGCGATACGCACTCAGGATACTGACTTGCGGAATAGTGCAGGTAATTACTGCATATGGACATACAAATTTCCTAACTAAAAATATTTGGCCACATCAGCCTTTGTTGGGTCAATTGTATAGAGACACATGTCGTGGCAACTACCGACCTTTTGCAGCCCTCGTGCTCCGTATTTTTCAGAATCATTTTATATCCATGATAACGAAAAAAAAAAGACTGCAATTGTAAGAATATTGTAAGAGAAAATTCCTTGATCCGGGAAAATTACGGCGCGGGGCTTAGACTTTATTCTGAAATTTCTAATAACCAACACCCTTTCAGCGTACCGGAGTGGACAGCTCGTCAGTGTTACGACGTTTCACTCGAAGTCAACAGGCTGCCAATTCACTAAATCACCAACAAAATCAATCAATCCACGATCAATCGATATCCAATGATTGCTCCCAAAAAGTATTACTTGATGAACGAAATTGAGCGTTTTGAAGAGGCAATTAATATCAGCAAAATCAAAAGAGATGCAAAAAAGCCGAAATAAAATCCTACAAAGCACAATTTGGATCGTTCCGAACATTAAATCGAAACATCGGCCGGTTTTGGAAACACATCGAGTAGGCCAGCATTCAATTATGCAGCCTATGCTAAGTAAATATAAATTAGAATGAAAAATCGAGCTAAATTCGAGCACTTTAGCATAAAGAATTGAGTTGTCCCCAATGTGTTTCAAAACCCGGCAGGTATTTCGCTTTAATTAACTGCGCGAAATTATGTGAAATCATTCCCTGACGATCTCAGTACTATATGTATCTCATTACTTTTCATAACAATGCTCTATTTATTTTGTGGATTTAAATAGCCATTTCCTTTGCTTTGCTATTCGTTGAATCGATAGCTTTTGATTGATTGACTAACTGAATGAAATCTTATTGTCTTTGTTTAAAGAGAAATACAGGCCGGTTTTTGAAACGCATCATGGACAGCTGAATTCTTACGTATTTATGCAAAGTTGCTCGAATTTAGCTCGATTTTTTATTCTAATTTTGTTCATTTGCATACGGTGCATAATAATTCTGGTCTATTCTATGTGTTTCAAAAAACCGCAGGTATTTCGCTTTAATTGAGTCATTTATTGTTTCGTGTATTTCTCTGGATTTATGTAGTCTGAGGCTGAGCATTCCCTTACACATCATGATCTCATAAACGTTGGAAAGTTGTACAGTGAGTCTTATCTAACAATTTGATCAAATCCCGTTAGTATAGGAAAACTAGTAATAAGACTGGATCTTGACCATTTAATTAGAATGGATTTTCTTGCCTTTCTAAAGTGAAATTTTTTATTTTTTCAAAATCAGCTCTGTTTCAGATTTTTTTGTTGGAGTTTGTTTACTAGTGTACAAATAGGTGATAGGTGAACAAATTATTTAACTCACAGTCGCAACTTTTTTAAAGCTTCTTAATTTTTCAACACTTTAATTTTTCGTTTGTAATCGTATCCACGTTTCTATTGGTTAGTTAATTTCAATCAGTTAATTTTCCAAGATAAAATAAACTAATTTAAATATTCAGAAACAAACATGCGAGTCCCCCGCATCCCCTACCGTTTTCTAAAGCACAAATATGTCGTTCGGTTTATTTTCATTTACGTTTTATACAAAATTTATCTGTTCCATGAAGATACGGACTATGTTCACAAATACAAGTGAGGCATATTTTTCAGTGGCTTATTTTATTTTCGGTTATTTTTTTATAAGCACATAGATTCAGCCATCACAAAATTCCATTATGTGCCCATAGTATAGTGATACAGAATGGCACATAGCTCTGCATATGATAGACGGCAATGTGTAGTTGACTAGTTACGTTCCGAAACCACGTGTTATACCACTTTACAGACAATATCGCCATCTCCTCTTATGGATGAATTCACCAAATTCATCAAAGCTTGTTGATCAAGTGATACTTGATTGCGATGATTTGTACGCAGACGCAGAATACGCAAATAATCGATCAGAGAATGTGAATTATTATTACTGTACTTTTGAATCCTTATTATTGTAATACTACATACATACTACAGTATCCTTACAAATTAGCATTAGCGCCGTTTTCACACTCTGTTGGTAGAAAGGAGGTCTTATTTTGTCAAGTTATCAAGTTTTACATTTACTAACAATAAGCATAGAAGTTATGTATACATATATGTAATATGTACTTCCTTCCTCCCCTCATTCACGAACTTTGTTCTTTACTCTCGGTAATACTATGCCCTAGCTAGAAGCTCGTAATCGACGCTCAAAATAAGGACGTTTTAATAATTCTAAAGAACATTACCGTACTCACAGTGAAAGTGAAATTGCCGGTGAAATAAATGACTACTGTAATTTCGCATATTTGCTTTAGGTCCACTACTACTATCACAGCTGGTGGTATGACAAGCAGAAAATCCTTCGAAACCTTTTTATGGCTGACAACCGGTATGTTTCAGCTACGATATGAGAGCGTTTAGATTTCTTTGAAAACGATAAAAAGAGGATTTAATTTGGCTGAATACGCGCAAGCATGTAAATAGAAAAGGCTAACAATATGAAAAGTAAACATCTTTGTTAACATATCTCACTAATGCTTTCTTGGTTTCCTCACACATTTCTTATTAGTTTACTTTTTTATGCTGGCAGACGTGCAAATAAGTATAAGAGTGCTAGTAATAACCACTCCACTAGTTACTAGTAATAACGTATGACAGTGAGCATTCCCATAAGCTGCATGCAAATGATTATAATTTTTAACATCCATAATAGGTTTAAAAATCGGCTGTTATACTGCTTTAACACAGATATGAATTTACTTTCAGCTGTGACTACATTCTCGATAAGTGGCACTGGAATAGTGCACCACTTTCAGAAGAAGAAAAGAATTATCCGCTTGCTTATGGGCTAATTGTCTACAAGGATATTGTACAGGTTAAAGTTTTTCCAAACACAGTTCCAAAAAGTGCGCCACATGTTCGCCACGTTTCCGCGGCGCTCCCATTTTCCTACATGATGTGCGCGGCAAATGAATGGTGTTCGCTAGCCAGTTCACAGGAAAACGGAATGACTGGACCATATGGAGACCTAGTGATGGCGCTTTTCGTGTAAAATTGGTCACAACAAGGTCACCAAGTGGTCATAAAATGGGATGGCCCACGAAAACATCAGGGAACCGTCGCCAAATGGTTCCTCGGTCTCCTATGATGACTTATTCTTACCTCTCTAGGTCCTGTTCATGCTCTCCACCTTCTACCATCCACAGAATGTCTACTGTATAGCCGTTGAAGAAACGGCTTCGATTGAATTTATGGCTGTTGTTGATGAATTACCATCATGTTTGGAAAATGTATATGTCGTTGTGAGTTTTACAATTAATCACAAGCGGCAAGATAAAAGGTTAGAACCGTAACCAGCAGAAAACGGAACTTTGCGTGGGCCCCGTGACCGGAAATACGTGGCCCTCGAGCCTCTAATTATCTAGATATGACCGTTGTTTTTACCAATAGTCTATTCTATTTAGCAGATTTGCGCTCTCGAGAAAGTACAGTATGTTTAAATTAGCAAAATATTTAGAAAACATTGCATAATGCTTGGGGGGAATACGAAATCCTCGACTCTGTCATTCAGTGCACGAATCTAACGAGTCATTTGGACATTCCGTGGAAGTACTATCAGGTATATTGTTTTAAATACCATATTAACGCACACTACTGATACTGACAGATCTAATCAAGTAGAATCAAAGAGATTCCATATTTGGGTATCGTTGAAGTACTACGTTCCTGGGTGCGCAGCGCCCCTTCTGCCAGCCGCGCAAATTGGAGTGCACGCGTAGCCAGCCGCGCAGTTTCTAGTGCGGGCGTAGTCAACCGCGTACCGCGCAGAGGGGGGCGCACCCAGCCGCGTAGTATGCAAACTACGCGGCTGGGTGCGCGGTGCCTCGGGGAGCTCAACCGCGCAGCGCACCCCCAGCCAACCGCGCAGGGGGCCCCCGGCCAGCCGCGTAGGGGGGGAAAAAAGGGGCGTTCGCGGTCGAAGACCAGAGGTAGGATATCCTAAATCAGAGTAAAACGAATCCTGGGCAATGAGTGTCTTGGTCGATTGTATCACTAGAGAGAGAAGTACCACAAAGGCATAGACACCTGTGGTAGTCTGGTGAAGAGCTCGCAGGTTTTCAATTATTGATATTTCCAGTATCTCTCGGGCGTCGATCTTCCACTCAAGACCAATCTCGAAATGGTTCGAATATTCAAAGCACTGAATGAATCCGTCAACTTCACCTACGATTTCTTTGAGAATTATCGCTTTATGAAGAAACGTGTGAGTTAACGTGCAATTGCGCAGTTTCTGGGAATACTGGGAAAGAGCCATGTCGGTCATTTGTAGGCAGGGTACAATGCGCACAGTTCTCGCGCGTCTTTGGCGCACCGCGGAGGCGCATGAATTAGCGTCAGGTTTTCTGTCTACTGGCTTATGGTTTAGTTTAGCACTTACGTACTATTTCTACTTCACAAGTGCAACAAATCGTATTAAATATTTGGAAATTTGCAGAAGATTCCCTCACCAGCTCCTCTTTGGAAAGCCTCTCTTTCAGCTTTAATACCAAGAAAATCAATTGATGCTATGGTTAGACACCCGAAGGTTAGTCGAGAGCCAGTGTACGTAGACCTCACGCCTCATCACTCATAATGGTCAGAGCAAGTAGACCTTGCTTGTCATATGCTTAGGCGAACGCAAGCTCTTCAGAGGCACAATTTGTATGTAGGCTCTAAGCATAGGCTAAAGTATGCACAGGCCAGACCCCGTCATATAAGTTATTCGTAGGCCTCATTTTAGATTTGGCGTAAGCCTCGTCACAGGATGCGGTGAACGTAGACAACACCGACCAGTTGTACAAGGCTCCCTAAGCTCCTAACATATGTTTATGTATCTTCCATGTAGCGAAAAACAGCGGGTTTAAAGGGAAGAGCCGGGAGCGGGACCCCAACTCTAGTGTCTCAGGCGAGAATCTATACAGTGCGTATCTACTCCTCAAATTTTTAATTGGTCATTATCTTATCTTTGACAGGTACACGCCCTCTTACACTACCTCAACGGCACTATGATACCGGATGAATCATTTTGGGGAACGGTGTTTGGAAACCCAGGCAGTACGTCAATTCATACAGTTCGCCAAAACGGAGAGAGAGAGAGAGAGAGAGAGATAGAGAGAGAGAGAGAGAGAGAGAGAATAAAGAGGGAGAGGGAAGGGGAGATATAGAGGGAGGGAGGAAGTGCGTATGGTTAATTATCCGAACCATTTAGTTCTCGACCTCCCAGGCTCAGTCTCAGTGCACCAACTGAAAGAGTTGTCGATACCCGGGATCTTGAAGCAGTACAATATCACATCAATTGGTAGGTTGCACTGTAATTTTTGATAGTCTATTGGTGCAAGACAATGGTTCATGGATGGACAAGCTATTTTGGAATATGGAACAAGCGGCACTCTCTAAATAACAATACGGAGAAACATTTTGTTGTACGGGTTCCGGATGCGAAAACGAAACTCGAAGGAGAAATGGGCTAAACGTCCATATGGAATTTAAAAATACAAAGTTTAGAAAGCAATTCAAACTTGCCAGAAATTCGAGTAAACCATATTACTTGCAAGTGTAACTATTGACTCAAAGATGTGGCTGCGTTGTCCTTGTTAGCTAAGGTCATTAGTATTCGGCTATATATTCAACTTTTCTAAAATATCCTCACTATTATTACAGACAGCGCCGAGTTCGAAAGCATCCCCAAGAACAAGATATATTGCGAAAACTTCGAAGCACCATGCTTTCATAATATTGCTCGATATCAAGTTTGGGAAATGTACCGACAACTATGCAAAGGTAAAGAACTTCCTAGCACTCCTACATTTTCGGTGCCTCAAGCCTCTAGCATAAGTCTACTAATATAGTATCCTAAAAGAAGAGTGTAAGCACTAAACTAAAAAAAAAAACAAGCACAGAAGCAAAGCAGGAAAATAGGAAAAATGGGAAAAGGGGAGTTCGTAGATTTAGAAATCGAAAATAAGAATTATGTTGTACCATTTAGGCTGGATGATCAACCGATCATGCGTCTATGGTGTACTCGATCTACCAATTCTACTGAAACGCTACGAATTAGTGGCGCACAAAATATACATGGACTATCAGCCAGCCGCATACTTTTGCCTAATCAAGGTAGTTTGAAGTTTGAACGTTAAAGTTTCTGCGGTTGCGGCTGTATTATGGGTAATATAACGCGAACGCAGAGATCAATCACAACATAACATAACATTATATAAAAACTGTCCAACCTATTGGTTTTCTCGTGGCGCAAATTTTTATCTGGTGCTGCAACAATTTTCTCCATTTCGTTTACTTGCCGCGCCAGCCTTTCGTGGCGCGAAACATAGCGCCAGTTCTTCGCCGCACCGCGAGTTTTATCAGTGAGCTTATGGACATCAACATACGATGCATTTAGGAAATCAAAAAGCGCGAAAAGACCCCAGTGGACACATTGGATCTCGCCTACTATAGGGAATTACCACAAGTGAGTATAGTATAATTTTAAAACATTTCAAATCTTGTCACGTAAACTAATAAGAGCATGTTAATGTCAACGTGAAACTCCGGGCCACCGCCGCGCACATGACGCCAGGGGAGCGCGACTACCAGGTGATGCACGCAATTGCCGCGACTTCCCTAATAGGTGCGCCAACAGGTCTGAAAACCTGTGGCTCACAAGCTGCACTCCTGAGCCGCCTTTTTTGTGCGGAGTTGAATGAGCAACCTTCACCGATAAGTGGAAACCTTTTCGAAACTCAAAATCGCAATATCGTTTTTCAGGTCAAAGTCCAATCAGGCCTGGTACCCAAAACGCACAATGCCACTTTCTACAAGGACTGGTACTCCCGCATACAAAACAGTTCTTACGTCGTGCTCGACTACTTCGATAATGAAATCTAATCTGACCTTGACTGTAGCTAGAAAAAAACGATTATGTTTGGTATTTATATATATATATATATTCAGTTTTGGTATATTGGCCCGTCAAAAAATATCATTTAGCTAGCCTTCTAACGTTATACCCATGTCTTTACGATTCTGATTCGGTTAGTTTTTGATTTTGTTCTGTTTGTATCTACATTTTTGTTTCATCTATTTGTAAATTTTATTATTAAATGCCTCTAAAACACGACTCACAATAAAGTACAAGCAACAAAACTTCAACTTTCGTCAAGCACTTTATTCTCACATAAAACAATCAAAAGTCAAAATTCGTAATTCACAAGATTTAAAAATTGTCAATCTCTATAAACTTGCAAGTGAAGGGTAGACAGCTGTGGGGTTTAGTATAATGTATAACAAACGAACAGTCAAGGATTCTAAAGCTTGTCTTTACAATACATACTATAAAGGATTATCAGCACAAAAGGGAACCGGATACCATAGCAAGAAGAGATAGCAATGATCTGAATTCTACCCGGGGACAAGACTCGTGGACTCAGAGAACAAAAACAAGTACTGTTAGAATAAGGGCTAAGGCTAACGGTGAGAACGGTAAGGAGCAATTGGCAGAAAACCCCTGGATCGAATGAGAGAGAGGTGAGAAAGTGTGAGGAATCTTCATAGAGAGAAATAGACAGACAAGGAAGAGACAGAGGACAACTACTAACAACCGCAAACAATATAATTCAATAGCTCAATGCTAATCATTACCCAGACACAGACCGTACAACCATACTCACTAAAATCCACAATTAAGTATGCTAATTCACAGTGAAACTATAAACAAAACCGTTTTAGAAAAATAAAACTATTCGAGGAAAAACGATCAGTTCTGGAATATCGAACGAAACAAGTACAACTCAAAAACCATATATGCTTGCATATTAATAATATAGTTAATCCCACAAGGACCATTAGGCAACGCCCCATCCTGCGCAGTCTTACAAGACAGAAGCCTAAGCCTCATCTAGTTAGCAACGCAGACCTCTAACATTCTCAAATCAAGCCTGCACGTAAGACTGAAGCACAGCCTTGACATCATCGGGAATGCAGGATAGAACCGCAGGGTTCGCAGACGCGCTCCTGCGCACGATGCAGTCGGTAAGATAGGCTGAAATAAGAAATCTACACTGCCGAAACTCCTCGCCACCACCGCGCACAAAAAGAGGGTCCGACACAGGGGTCCGACATGATGTTCAATTACTTGGAGAGCTGCGACACGGTACGGCCCATTGGGCGTTCGCGCACACTACATGGGGCGCCGCGCCCCTGTGCCAAGGAAGTTTCCTAGAAATAATCAAGCTAACCTCACCTAACCTAACCTACAACACATTGAAGCATTCGCATACGGGATCTATATTCTGATGAATACGAATGCTTGACAATTTTTGCAACAAAACATATATCCCCACATTTTCCCCACTCACCTTTGTAGTTATCAACCTGCGGCGCCAGTTTCTCTTCCCGGGAAGCCAGCGACAGCTTACAGAAGGGATTGGTAAACTCGCCCTCCGCATTGTACATTGACGACTGGAATGATGAAACTATCATAGCTAAGCTATACAAAGTATCCACTTACGTACAACTCAAACAAACCACACTTACTTACATCTCAACTCTCAACAGTAAGTATCAAGAAACACTTATATACTGTATACAATCCTATAAACAACTCCCCTATTCGTACTGGTCGATACGTGTCTCCGCTATACTACTTGACGTATGATCTTGATCGACTTTTCAAATTCACAGTAACTCAATCAATATTCAGACACATGACACTCAGAAACGGGTTATTAACACGCTGTTTTTTTATTTATTTTTAATAAAATGGGAAAAAACATAAAAGAATTTATAAAATAAAATCGTTTGTAATCCTGGCAAGATCTCAAAAATTCACCTGCTCATCCTCCAATGTGTTTCCAAAATTAGCCACAACCGGGGCACCCTCCACAAGAGCCACAACGTTAGAAGCAACGGTGCCGAAGGCGTCCCTGTAATATAACAATTATGAAGATAATAAAAAGTGTTAGGTATCGTTACTTTCTAATTAGATGACCTATTCAATGTGACTGTAATAGGGATACACCTACAGTTTGCTAAATATAACTCAAACAACAACAACTAATAATTACCCAAAAAGTGAAACGCAATCCGCCAACAAGTTTCCGAAACCAATAGCGATCGTACGCTTTTCATCCACAGTGGTCAGCAACCTAAAATAAAAGAACTATGCAATTAGTCAAATAGGAAAACTCTATGTTTCAGTGTTTACGTATAAATTTTGGGTGTAACACACTAGCGTTAGAAAAAAACCTCTAATAGAATAGAAAAAGTCACAAGCTACGCAAAGAGTATTATTAATGCATCGAATCAACCAACAATCTAACCAAAACGTTTAAAAGAAAAAAACACACCTCATTTCAAAAAGCGCTGGCGAAACAACCTTTTCCATCACCATGCGGAACAGACCTCCTTGTATGGATTCCATAGCCTAAAATAGTTATTATTACTCACATAAAGCAAATAATTGCGCAACGGTGCAAACCACTTAGTTCTAAACCTTCACTATTTCATATTTCACAACAAATGTCTCAGGCCTCAGAGTCTCAGAGACCACAAAAGTGGCGTGAAGAGGCCATATTCACCACTCAATTCCACAGGGGAATTCCCCGCCTTTTTCTCTGAGTGTCTCAGATTATAATGCTATTTTCTGTTCCCATTCCCAGGCACTATTTCCCCGAGGTGATCGGAGTGGTGAATATGGCCTCAAGAGGCGTCTTGTCTTCTCAGGAAGCTTAGTCCAGCATAATGGATTACGATACCGTACAAGGCGTACAAAGCACACAGAACACTATTAAAAAGAACTGCAAACGTATACTTGACGCAAAGTTAAATCAAACCTTTGCCAGTGTGTCGGCTCCTCGAATTATGGAGAAACGTCCCAGGAAAACGAGGAACAACTTGAGGAATTTGGGTGTTTTTGAAGTCTGAAATCAATTAGTTGAAAGGTGAACTAGTTTATGTTGCAACCGACCCCCCAACAAGCACTAGTCCTCTACAAAGATTAATAAAGAAAATATTTGAACATTTTGAACTTGACTTGAATCTTGAATCTAGAGTACAAATAAACACTTTTTTAGTTTCTAGCTCCAGTAATGAAAAGATTGCGCGAATTTACATTCACTTTTCGGCCATTTCGACCACACAATAATAACGATTCAACACCTGTGTGATAAAGACATGCTAATCTTAAAGCGAAATACCACCCGGTTTGGGTTTTTTCACCAAAAATAGTTTGAAAAAAGTTATAAACGAAAATAAACATAAAAACACAAACAAATAAGTGCATCTTGCACAAAAATGTTCCCAAACAACAATTTCTTGCGATTTTGTATGGGAAAATTCGCTTTCCGCGATTTGCCGATTTTAATACTACCTCGGCACTGGAAGAACCGAGAGATGGCCTTTTCAAATGATCACACACTCCGCAGCACGCAGCATCCAAATGACGAAATGTTGACAAAATATTTTGAATTTGGCTAGTAAAAGTCCAAAAACGCACGGTTTGAAAACGGTGTTCAACGCACGGTTGTTTACTCCTCCTCTTTTTGTATTTTTTTTTGTTGAGACCGACCGCTAATTCGCTTTAAAGCGAAATACCGGCCGGTTTTTGAAACGCATCCAGTACATCATCATTCTCATGCAGCACATGCCATAAATTAGAACAAAAAATCGAGCCAAATTCGAGAAAATTAGCATAAATACGTAAGAATTCAGGTGCCCGCGATGCGTTCCAAAAACAGACGGGTATTTCGTTTTAATCGTTGACAAAGAAGGAAAGACTGAACGCTTACCTGAACCCGTTTGAACATATTGTTGAGAAGTACACCGGTAGGGTTCTCCACTTCTCCAGCGTGCTAAAAACATCTCCTATACCAAACTATAAGGCTTACAGTACCATTAACACAGTATACAACTATTTGGAAGGGAAGATTCACTGCATATTGAATGCTAATTTTAGAGGTTCAAAAAAACCACAAGTAAATATTTTTGTGGGAAACACACATGCCTATTGGGTTTCCAGTGTTGGCTAATTACTCCCTCATGGTCAAAGTCCCATTATTTCATTCACATCCTCTCTATATCCATAATTGCCTTGTTATGAATTCCTTAAACTTAACACCTTATTGATATAATCATGTTATCATGTAATATTGATTATTATTAGTAAAAAGTTGTTCATTAGATTCAGGCAGGTAAATAATCCACTCCCAGATAAGTTTATTAATACCGCTTCCGCTCCCTTCCGTACGAATACCGTATTTTTTACTTTGTATTCCGTTTATGTTTTTCATACTATATTTGAACGAGAGCTGATGGACTTTATGCCTTTCGGTAATAAATCATTTCATTATTTCATTTCAATACTAACCTCAAAACACGGAAGAATCGTGTTCGCCAGCTGGAACCCATAGTTGTCCAAATTTCTCGAGGCGATCAATCTTAAGTGTAAAGTTTAACAGAAAGACAAACAGCAGCAACCGAACAATATTCTGAGTCCATAACTTTTCAACAAATACTAGAAGTTAGTCACTAATGTACCCAACCAGAAATAAACACTGGAAAGAACTAACTGAAACAATCACGGCCTCCATGGCTAGCACCTGTCCTGTTATAATACCCTTAATTCTAGGTTTCCTCGTAAAAGCAACAAAACACATGTCTCCTCTATGGAATATTACGTGCTTGAAACATCACGGCATCTAGTAGTCACTACACATCCCGTTGGAGCACTGATTCGTCTATGGTTTTTGCTCCATACCGCATATTTATTTATTAATAGATAAGCAACAGCCAAAGGAGATGATTTGAGCTTTCACAACAATCAGGTGGTGGAGGGTGCAGGTAGGAGGTAGCTCGCGATTGATTTCAAGCACCGCTTTACGTCCATTTCATGAACGGAAACCCAAACGGAGCCAATTCACTACATACAACTGAAAAAGAAACTAACCGAGTATACTGTCCAAAGATGACTTGTCCGTGCTCTTTCATTACTTTCTCCGGTGCCACCTTTAGATAGGCTTCCATTACAGACAGGGCCGCGGGCACATTTGACGTGCTGAAATACAAAAAAAAACTTATTATTTCGAAAATACACATTTCCTTTCCTATAATATCTAATTCTTCAGCTCAACGTTATAGCTGGGTCTCTATCTCCTCTTCATTTTTCTCATATAAATAGAATTTTCTTAGATATAAAAGTTAAAAAAGTTCTTTTTTCAAACTACTATGGCATAAACAAAAGTAGTCCTAATAGAGTTAAAAAAATAATATTCACTAAACAAAAGCCGGAACTGACGATTGCATTTGTAAATTTGTATGCATACACAGCACCAGACAATTGGTGAACCCCATAAACAATGAGAAAGCCTAAGCCGAAGGAAGAACAGAGACATGATATAAATAAAGAAGAATAGTAAGGTAAGAGTAAGGTAAGGAGTAAGAACCAGGAAAAAACAACTCACCGCGCCCACAATTCCGGCGAAAGAAGGAAGGGAAGGAATCCAAAATAGGCATCCGTGGAACCCTGACGAGCCACACAATCAGTGAGTAGAACACCTGGAAAGAGAATATATAGACGCACAACTCCACTCACCCAGAAGAGCCACTGGTGAAACTCCGCGCCATCGCCGCGCACAAAATAAAAGTCCGCTGCTGATGCGCGGCGCGCCCCGCTGGAGTCTCTGTGAGTATGAGCCTATTTTTGTGCGCGGCGGTGGCGCGGAGTTTCATGTTTGCTCATACTCGCAGACAACGCCCGCGGTACACAAGTCACAAGCACAACAATCCGTATACCGATATGTGAGGAAAGCACGAGACAACAAACATCATTTACTCTGCTAAACTTAGTCACAACCTGGTACCGTAATACATTAGCCGCCTGTGTATTAAAGCACAGCGAACAATTTATTTACTTAATACGTCACACAACACAGAAAAATAACACACCTGTGAGTTGCAGTGCATATGGGATTAGGTCGGCAATGTCTTGAGAGAGAATGACCTCAATTAGAGGCAGAAGTTGAGCGTCGATACCTCCAGAGACGTGGCCCGACGTCTGAAACACGAGTTTTATATTTATATGGAGAGCTTCTCCAAAAAATTGCAAAATATTAGCGCACATTTCCATACAATGAACCGAAAACGTTTCTCCAAGGGAGTAACGTATTTAGCGCAACAACAAACATAAATGTTTCACCACTAGGGTATATTTTGGCCTGCGGTTTGCTGTTTGGTAGGTGTTTAATTGGCCAGCATAACATGTAAGTAAACGAAGAATTACAGAATACATAAAGAACGGTAAAAAAAACTTTGCATTCGTCTATTTGTCATTCATCTATGAAATCAATAACGTATGGCGTCGTCCAGCAACACCATGCGGTCCAAAACCACGTGTCGTACCGCTTTAAAATATACCATAGCATGTACGAAAAACCAACCTTTCTAATCAACAGGCACATGGTCTCAAACAAGAAGTGGGTGTGTACTGGGTGGGCTGGGTTCTTCGTGGCCGCCTCTACCATGCTACACAGTCGCGTGGCAATTTGACCGGCCGCCTGAGCAGTCGACGGCTAAAATACAAATACAACTTCCAGAACATTCTACGAGTATAGTTAAAAACACACAATCTTTCTATGGCAGAGTTATATGTTTCACAAATTGCATACAAATGCGCACGGTCTAATGCATAGATTCTTTTATTATTGGCCATGCTCTGTTTAGCAATGATGTGCAAAATCCGTTTCCTCGAATTAAATTCTCTTAGTATCTTATCCCAAAACGTTGAAACTTAAGGGCGCGTTCGGGATTGATTTTCCGAAAGGAAACTCGGCCAAATCCTCGTTCGGGATGGACTTTTTGGAAACGTTCCAATGCTTGGAGAAAACCAAAAATACAGTATGAATTAGCATGGAAAATTTGAAAAATATGCGCGGGAAACGTTTTTCGCAAGCTAATTCATACTGTATTTTTGGTTTTCTCCAAGCATTGGAACGTTTCCAAAAAGTCCATCCCGAACGAGGATTTGGCCGAGTTTCCTTTCGGAAAATCAATCCCGAACGCGCCCTAAATATTCCAATTTCCAAATCAACTCACATCGATAATGTTGACAATCCTCATTAGGGCCTTAATCAAGTAGGGACTATTCTGCGCTTTCGGATCCGCGTCAAAAGCACCCACAATCGAAGACAACAACTGGGCAACGGGCACGTTGGCCGACGAGAAAATTTGCTGCTGAAAACGGAAGACGATGATTAGGATCTTTTCCCTTGTAACTCGTATCGGAATTTTATTACCGCTTCGATATGAACCACGTGAGTAACGGGGAGTCTTTAAACATAAGTCGCGTAACTTGCACCTAATACAATACCATTTAAACATGAATGTGCGATGTGCATTCGCGTCAGCAAAAATAAGAAAACATGTATCAAGCGCGTACACGCAAAGCACCGGAAGTCTGAAGTGAAGCAAGAAAACAACGAAAGTTCACGGAAACAAATCATAGCTATAAGCATACAGGTAAAGCAACTAACCCCATTTGATTTGACCAGGAGCAACCTTTCAATACCGTACGCCGCGTACTTGTGCACGACAACGTTCGACGATGTGAAGAGGCGAGCAGACGCCTGAACGGCTTCAACAAGGGCGTCGGCTGGGAGTTGGTTGCGGAAAGTGACCACAAATCTGAAAAGTGGGAAGTAGGAGACACGCTTAACAAATCAGCGCAATACAGGAGCAGGGTATAACATACATAAAATTCCAACATACTCAGGAGGTTGTCCAAGCCATATGAATAAACACAATTTAAAAATACTAAAGCGAAATACGGCCGGTTTTTGAAACGCATAGTAGACAGCTTAATTCGTATGTATGTTTGCTCGATTTGTTATTCTAATTTATGTTCATATGCATACGCTGTATAAGAATGCTGGTGTACTCGATGTGTTTCAAAAACAGGCCGGTATTTCGCTTAAAGTTTTAAAGAAAAACATACTTAACGGCATCAGCCTTCAAAATCGGCGTGTTGTTCACATCTTCTGCGCATAAATCTGCTCGCACGGTTGACGCGTAAAAATCCGTAATGTTGATCTAAAACACGCCACATCAGCGTCAGTATTCAGCATACAACCTTGCAGTCTAGTCTCACGTCTCACAAAAAAAGCATTCTCTTAAACAAATCACCAGCTCAATAAATTTAAGGGTTCGCAAAATTTTATATTGGGTGGAGGAGTTGGAATCGCACCCAGCATCTTGGATTGCCGGCCTACCGCGCTAACCGTTAACCACTAAGTTACCGACACGCCTACCGACCTACCCGAATGTTTGAATCCTAAGAAGTACTTACCAGTTGACTAGTCGACGTGGCTCCACTTTTCGCAGTCTCCGTCTTGGAGGCCATTGCTGTGACCAAACAGTACACCATGTCCTTCTTCATCCAGTTAGACGATTCGCCCAGGAATGAGGTGACAGCCTGGAGAAAATTCACTTGTCATCTAATAACATTGTTCCGCTGACAAGAACGCCATGTTTAGTGTCACGCATCAGAACAAAGCATCGAACGATCAAAACCTAGAGTAATAAAATAATAATAGTTTAGTTTTAGAGTATTTTTGGGAAAATATACTAATAAACAAAAAGTTAAAATTAAAGTATCCTACCTCGGATAGAATCGGTACCAATGCGCTCTCGAATCTTCGACAAAGACCGCGAACGAGTTCAATCGCACCACGACGACGAGTTCCGGTATCAGTGCCTGTAACCAAGATTGGTTCGCTAATCGATAAAACAAAATATAAGAATAACGTCAGAGTTCAAACATACCACTGCACTCCCCCATAACATAACATAACATTGTTACGACAAGAGAAGAACAGACCAGACAAATCGCCCCCAAAAAGAAAAGATTGCTTGAAATTTGAAAATATAGGATCCGACCCAAAAGAATCAAACGCGTACCTTCAATATCTCTCTTCATGTACTCTTGCGGCTCATCTTCGAACATTTCGAGGTCTTCGTCCCTAAATCGTATAGTGCTTTACTAAAGAAAATGTAGCAACGCACAGAGCTCGTGTAAAACTGGTGGCTCTAGCTAGTGGCTGAAACTTATTGAAGAGAGAGGCAGAGGGAGGTAAGCGACATAAAGCTCAAACCTCAAAATTAGAAATTTACATTTACGCTGTTCCGTGGGCGTAACAGAGTAAACGCGTAAACGGTTTAAGCTTATGAGAGAAAGCAATAAAGGCTACTTTCTCAATTCACATCATTATGAGATTCTGACTGAAGTGAAGTTGTGAAGCAGGGGTGCAGGTTGGTGCATAAAAACACGCACGGACCACCTCCGGATTGGCTTTGACCACCTCCGGAAGCAATTCCAAATTAATATCTTTGACCGAAACATGGTGTTTTATTAAAACGGGCTACCGCTAATCCAAGGAAACCACCTCCATTTACGCACGAAATTTATACCCTGCGTGAAGTCAAAGATTCCATTATTCCATACCTCAAATTAAGGTTCCTGACAGCGACGTCAAGCGCAATAGTTCTTAACACGTTCTCCGCCGTGAACATCTCCTCGTACTGCTGACGCTGGCAGATCGCAGCCAGGAAGTCGAGCGCCGAGCACACCATTGAATCATATCTGCAACGCTTAGGAAATATATAGGAAAAAAGGGGAATAAAAAAATGAAATAAAGATTCAAATAATAGAGAATAAAGAGGCTTGAGAATTCAAATTCAGAAGAATTTAAAAAAAAACAGAGTTCAGGTTCAGATACAAGGTTCAGAGGTGCCGGTGACCAGAAAAAGGTTTTTTGTACATTTGTAACTTTACATGGGGTATGTTCTGGACCAGAACATACCTCATGTGAAGTTACAAATGCACAAAGAACCTATCTGGTGCACTAGCATTACTAACAACTATTTACTTTTGGGTGAAAATGAAAGACAGAGGTCAACATTCAAGAAGCATGATTGACAGAGATTGTTATTCAAAAGTCAGAAGACCAGACAATTGCATTAATTGCATATTATGAAAGTGCAAACCTGGTCTGTTGCCCAGTGTTCACCAGCAACTGCCAAATCGCGCCAATCAGTGACTGAATATGTGGCTTGATTTCTTCCTCATATCGTTGCGCGTACAATGTGACGATTCCGCAAATTTCTGCCTGAAAACGAAAAGGTAGCTAATGAGTTCTGCGTTCTGCAACATCGCGGCAAACTGCCTGGATCCAGTTTTGCAAACGGAAACCGAGAATCAAACAAATTCTTGCGTGTCTCTACTACGTTCTCAGGCGCGCAGTGCGGATATGCCAATCCGCGTCCGCGGGAAAGATATGCCTTTTTGACATGGGAAAGGCGGACGCAGAAAAGAGGGCTGGGCTTGCTTCTCCCTGTCTCGAGTTGAGTTTTCAATGCAAATTTGCCATCTTTTCCCCCGGACGCGGATTCGCATGTCCGCGCTGCGCGCCTGAGGGCCAGAGTACAAAAAAAATAAGAAATAAACTACCTTAAGTTTATCAAGCGAAGTTGGTTCCCCTGCAGAACTCTGTAAACTGGCCACATCGAGAGACAGCAATTGCAAGTAGCCGTTCATCCAAGGGCCCAGGTTGTCCTAAACACGTAAACACTATCATTTCGAATACTTTAAAATAGACAGCAGCATCCAGCATCCAATACACCTTACGAACAAAACGTATAGTTAGGTACACGAATACAGTATATGTAAAGTTAAAGGACCTAAAATAATCCACACACCTCAAAATACTCGGGTAGATCCTGGCTGCACAAAGAGTGGTAGACTTTGGCGATTAGTAAAAGGACCTGAAAAAGCACATGGTAAGCTAAAATGAAAGTCATAAAACTTTCCAACCCATATCGAAAATTAGGAATATGGGCTGGATTATTCGTTCAATAGTTCAATAAAGCCCTTTAGCCCTTATTTCCGGAAACTTGTGGAAGGCCTTCCCAGTGTTGCCGTGTTGTGGTTGTGGAAGGCCTTCCCAGTGTTGTGGTTGTGGAAGGCCTTCCCAGTGCAACCCAGCAACCCTCATGTCGTTGCCGCGCAAGCCTAAGCCTTTTTAAAAAAGTCGACGAAAGACACTTACGTCCAGCCACTGTGCCACAGCTTCCGAAGGCATGGAATCCTTTTGGGGAATGTATTCCAGCATCTTCACAAACAACATCGTGAGCGGCTCTTGCACCTGAAACAAGATTTTTACAACAAAATTCCCAGACATGAAGATGAAGCCATATTCACCATCCCGCTTCCCTCGGGGACAGAAACATCACTCGAATGTGAGCTATGAGCTACGCAGACGTGGAATTTCCCATGGGGAATTGAGTGGTGAATATGGTCTCTGAACACGGAACGAATTATCAGCGTGTGGGAATATGGAGTATATAATTCCCGTGTATTCAAGGGAAATAGTGAAATTTCCCAAAAAATGGAAATCAGTCAGTTTCATTCATGTTTCATTGCTAAACAAAATGTTCCTTTTAAAGAGAACATATAAACTTGTTGATAACACCGACCGTAAGCAGACATGTTTTCAGTTCCGACCACAGCTCCACAGACTTTCCCTCATACCTGAAGAGAAAAGAAATCAATACAATATATACATTTATTAGGTTGCAATCAGGCGGCTAAAGAACACCAGTAAAAAAACTTTAACATGGCAAATTTCTGGCCGGAAACTTACAGAATAACAATTTAGTTCAGATAAAGATAAAAGATAAAGTGTACCGGGTTATATCAACCGAATCCGCAGAAACGGTGCACCGGGGTCCGCTTCATTTCTGAAGCCGGACGAACTGGCCTTTAAACTTCCCGGAGGCCAATTTTCTCGGGAAGCCGATATTAGTTCAGAAACCGGATGTAATATAGCTTTAAGCATTGTATTACCAACCTGTACTTCTTGAACAGCTGATCCATGGTGGAGAGCGTGGCAACTAGCTTTTCGAGGTCTCCGCCAGTGAGATGAACTGTCAAGCCGCCAATGAGTTCGGGCCACCGATGAGGGAAGTCTTTCTAAAGAAAACTCTTAAACGACAAACTACATAAGAGGGGTCACGGGGCTTAAAATATTCCTAGAAAATTAAAAGTGCTCAGCGCTCGCTCGATACTACTGGGGGTTAAATATAATGGTATTTAAGTACCCTTGACAAAGCTGTTCCTTGAAGGAGCAGGGGCATAACAACCGGTTTTTAAACGAATATTTTATGTATATTGCCATTTGGGGTATAATTACCTTGAAAAATTGAGCAGCGCCCGGAAAAATATTATAAAACGTTCAAACTAGACATTGTTGTGATCGATTTCAAGAGTTTAGACCGACCTTAGCAATGAGATAAACCGTATGAGACAGTTGCTTCTGAAGATTTCCTCCACTCGCGAACATGGCATCGAGTGCAGCTTGACGAATGGTAACCTGCTCGTTGGGATCAAGCTCGTGTTCGACGGTATCACTCTGTAATATTTAATAATCGTCACAATCAGTGAACTGTGAACCAATGTCGATAAACAACTGTCAAGTCGATTCAATTCCAGTCGGAACTTATGCAGCAGGCAAAAACCCGACCTAAGTTCCTTTCAATACGAAAGTTACATTCTACACCTGAGAAAGAAATATTGACATACCCAGCTACGTTTCACAAAGTTCTTGAGGGCAACGGCAGCGGCGATACGAATCTCAGACGGACTCTGTTCGTTACAGATCAGTTGGATGAGCATAGGGCCGAATCCTGAATGTTAAATTAATGGTGGTTGAATAACAAATCTTCTTCCATCCCAGATGACCTTCTAATATTATGATGTTCCTGCCAGCATTAGGAAAAACGCTCAAGTAGCTCAATAGTAGTTAATTTGACAAAAACTTTCAACTGCTTCAACTATCCATGTTCATAGTATTACCCGGTGTGCGCTCCAGGGACAAAAGCTGCTGCTCGGCATTCTTTCGAACACCAGCATCCAGTTCTAGCGTGCTGCTAAGAATCTGTGACATCTGTTGAATGTGTTCAGCCATCTAAATATGCAGAGTGAACATAACATTCGACTGTTATTTGAAACGTTAAGTTCAACGTTATACATAGAAGATCGCATACTAAAGGTGTAATTTCCAGCCCCATAAGTACACGACATAAAGCACAATACGTCATAAACAGCTGGAAAACGCTTCATACATTAATTAGGAACAAAACGAAGCACAGTTGGAACGGGTGGTAGCGGCGGGCGATCCCCGCACACGATGGATTAGGTGGGTGGGGCCAAGCACCGCGCGTGCGATCCTATTTTGAACACGCACGATTTTTATTTTTTTACAGTCCTATGAGGTTTCCAAGTATAATATGAAAAATTAAAAAAATATTATACGGTAAATTTTCAGCATACTTGAAAACCCCATTATTCTTTTTCTAGAGTAACTAAAATGTTTTTTTTAATGTTTTACGGAACGGGGAAATACGGTCGCCAGACATTAGCAGGTTGTCTAGAATGCGCTGATTGTGAGCCCCTTTCACGAAAACTTGGCAAAGATGGGACGAAGTCGCGGCGCGCCATTCTATCTGGTTTGCACCAAAGTTCTCACAGTACAATTTTCTACGAGCACTTAGGTTTAATACCTCCTCTTTAGATCCTTACTCCTCCGAGCATCGGAAGTAACAAAACTTCACAACAAAAAGCCATCTTTCACAATCTAGAGGGCCATCTAGGCTTAAGAGGGCCGAGGCTGCGGCCCAGCTTTCGCAAAACGTTCTGACGTCGATGGTATGAGGTACAGTAATATTGTAATTAGTTACCATAATTGTCGTACGCAGATTACGTCACTTCTTCGTAAGAAATTTGGTAAAGCACGTTAGCAGTGAGGAAACTTGCATGTTTCTTTGCGATATATTCTGTAAGTAAATCAGTAAATTAATTAACATGCGTGGAAATGTTTATTACATTTTTTGTAATCACGGAAAGAAGAGAGAAGATGTAGATGTCGAATGACGGTGTTGTAAGTTTTAGT